>OY728141.1:760389575-760529630 GCA_963277665.1 Viscum album
ACGACGACGACTACAGCACTCAGCGATCCTACGTGGATCAGTGCTATAGGTCCTGTGTGGGCCCCGATCCTGTGTGGATTCGATGACGACGACATCAGCACTCAACGATCCTACGTGGATCAGTGCTACAGGTCCTGTGTGGGCCCGATCCTGTGTGGGTCCGATCCTGTGTGGGTCTGCGCTCAGCGGTTCTGTGTGAGCCAGCGCCTACAGGTCCTGTGTGGGCCCGATCCTGTGTGGGTCTTTGCGGGGTTAGTTACCTATCGATCCTTCGTGGGTCCGACGACTTAGATGGATCAGAGATCATCTTTATCGTCCTTTGGTTAGTTACCTATCGATCCTTCGTGGGTCCGACGACTTAGATGGATCAGAGATCATCTTTATCGTCCTTTGAAGAAGTATACCTGTGTGAGCTGAATCCTGTTGCTTTCCTGTGTGGATTGTGTTGTGCAATCCTGTGTGGATTACTTTTTGCTCTCCTGTGTGGAATACGTTTACTTTCCTGTGTGGACTGAGTTGTACTTGGCTCGGAGGTTGGAGCGTATTTGAAATTGATGACTTAGTTATATGTATGGGCATATACCTAAGCAGTGTCGGTTATTACTTCGTGATTGTTCCTTTCTTCGTGGTTTATCCTTTGTGGATTTAAGAGACCTTCAGGGGTCTCGGGGTCCCTACTGAGTATCTTATACTCACCCCTGCACGGGCTTTGCCCGCACTACGTTGTGTTGGTTGCAGACGACGGACAGCGTTGATCTTAGCTGAGGCTTGCAGAGCAGGACGGTACCTGGAGGAGGATCACTGGGCGAGACGTGCTCGGAGCGGACGGCGGGACCCGTGGAGCAGTGGAGCTATCTGTACCCACCCTTCAGGTGGGATTTCCAGTGGACAGCTCGGTGTAGCGGCTTTTACTTTTCAGTTGATGTTTTCCCTTTCGAGTTGTACTTTACTTTCAGTTTGGGTTTGTATACTGGCCTATTTACTTTTCCGCACTTTCAGTTGTACTCTGCTTTTTCTTAGTATTTACTTTCCGCTTGCTTACTCTGTGGTGTTTGTTTTCTTTAAAAGGCAATGCCTTCCCTTTTTTCTGGGATTTACGCCTTGGTGCTAGTCGCCAGCCCCTGGCCTATGAAGGCGGGCTTGGGGTAGTCACGGCATGGACCCCGAGGGCGGGTCGTGACAAATTGGTATCAGAGGAGTTCAGTTCTACCGCGAACTCTGATCTTTTCTATGTGAAGAAATAATGTTTAGCGTATTGAGTGTGGTTATCAGTCCAGGGGAGTCCAGTGTTGGTGTGGCGGCCGACGTATCCGTACACCAGGACCCTGACTTCTGATTCCGACTTAATGCACGAAAACATTGTTTGCGTGTGTGTTTCAATGTTTTCTTTGTGATTTCTTTTTGTCAGCTCACCAGGTATACTGTTTGACCGTGGCGCACCTGTTTCCTATTCAGGATGGCCCCACGACGGCAGCCAGCTAGGGTTCCGAGAGTTGAGCGTGACGACAACCCACCGAGCGACGAGGCCTCGGTGCAGGGCCCTTTGTCAGCAGTGGCACCGGCGGTAGCACTACCTGCCGAGCCCCCGATACTTCCAGCACCAGCCGCTGACGATGCACATCGCCTCAGCGCACTGCATGAGTTTCAGCGCCAGCGACCGCCCAGGTTTCGCGGGGAGACGGATCCCCAGGCAGCAGAGGACTGGCTGGAGGCAGTGGTACGAGTGTTTAGGCTAGTGAGGACACCAGCAGACCTCATGGTGATCCTCGCTGCGAGCCTACTACACGCAGCAGCAGGAATATGGTGGAGCTTGATGCTCCAGGTGCACGATGAGGCATCTCTTCTTTGGACGGACTTTGAGATCCTCTTCTGCTCGGAGTTCGTCCCAGCCACCCTTCGTGCGGTGCGTATCCAGGAGCTTCTACAGCTGCGGCAGGGCAGCATGACGGTCGCTCAGTACTCGGCGAGATTTACCGATCTCTCGCGCTACTCGACAGACATGGTACGGGACCCCTTCTTCCGGGCCCGGACCTTCGATCAGGGTTTGAGACACGAGATCAGGGCATCGCTGATCTCCCTCAGCATACCTACTCAGACAGGAGTACTGGAGCGGGCCCTTCTGATCGAGAGCTTCCTTGCTGAGTCTACACCAGCACAGAGACCCACCGCAGGGCGGCACGTAGTGGAGTCTTCGGTAGCAGGTAGCCGACAGATGAATCAGGGGTCCAGACAGACCAGACCTTCAGGCAGACGACCTCAGGGCACTGGCTCAGCAGTGCAGGGCACACAGCGCGGAGCCAGTCTTTTGAGTGGAAGACAGTGCTTTGCATGCGGCGGGCAAGGCCACATGGCTCGTGACTGCCCGACCCACCATGCGGAGGAGCAGCAGACGGTTGAGGAACCACCTAGGCAGAGGCAGAGGTTCGACCGTGGCGGTCTGCAGGGAGGAGGCGGACGAGGCAGAGGAGCTGGCCGAGCAGCAGGTGGTGGACGACGCTTTGAGGCTCTACCACCACCACCACCAGGAGGTCCACCCCGACCGCAGGGGAGAGCTCAGCTTCAGGTAGCCGAGGCCTTCGATCATGGAGCTCTGGGAGCCGATGGACAGGAGCAGAACTAGTGGATACATCCTTTGTACTTCTGGTTCCTTGTTGCTTTTGTGTAGCGTCTTGTATTATGAGCTGCATTAATAAAAGACGCATACCTTTGTGATATTTTCGTTCCTGTCCTCTTTCGTGATGTTACTAGGAGGTTCCAGTTTTGGCTGTTGACTTGACCCTCACTTGTGAGACATCTACTGGAGGAGACCCAGTTACCACACACTGATGCTGACAGTGTGACTCAACCCTTGGAGGCGAGAGTAACGGTTGAATCTCTTAGTAGTAGCGTCGAGGCCTTACGACGTCATCCTTGGTATGGATTAGTATCATCCATGTTAGGATTGACTGTTTTAGGCAAAGAATGTGGTTCATCCAGGGGATGAGACCAGATTTCTCTTTTCGGCAAAGAAGAAATCTTGCAGCTCTTGTGGGACCTGTGATGGTCCAGGCCACGACAAAGAAGGTCCAGGTCATCCAGGAGCGGATGAGTACAGCTCAGAGCCGGCAGAAGTCATATGCTGACAGGAGGCGGAGGCCACTAGAGTTCGAGGATGGCGACCACGTCTTCTTGCGGGTCTCACCTCGACGTGGTATTCGGAGATTTGGCCGAGGCGGCAAGTTATCTCCGCGCTTCATCGGACCCTTCCAGGTCCTCAGCAGGGTTGGCGAGGTGGCTTATCGCCTGGCTCTACCACCTCAGTTGCACCGGGTGCACGACGTCTTCCACGTGTCTCATCTGAGGAGATACGTGCACGACCTGACGCACGTCATTGACCATGGGGAGCTTGATGTTGATGATGGGGCGACTTTCACGGAGGTTCCAGTAGAGATAGAGGATCGACAGGAGCGGGTCCTGCATGGGCGATCGATTCCTCTTGTGCGCATCAGATGGCAGCACGGGAATCTCCAGGAGAGCACTTGGGAGCGGGAGGCTCAGATGCGTGCTCAGTACCCTCATTTGTTTCCCTAGTTTTTGATGTATCTTTACGGGGACGTAAAGCCCTGAGGTGGGAGTAATGTAAAGACCCGTAAAATTCAAGGGAAATTTTTTTCTTAATTTTATTTAGAATTTTACAAGAGCGCGGTTTCTAACGGCACCTGATTCCGAGGCCCGGAGTGCCCGGAATCAATTTCCGAAGTTTGGCTCGAGTACGTTCAGTGAACGAACGAGCGGGAATTCCTAACTTTTGATCTGGTGCTCGGAATTGAAATCCGAGGGCACCGATGAACTCGCAGTGCCGATATTCGCTTAAAGAGACCTTTTTGGAAGTTGCGTTTGTTACGGGTTGAAAGTTAGTTTTTGGGTTTTAGGTTTAAGTTAAAAAAAATTTGTGAAGAACAAATTTTATTTTAACTTGTTAAATCCTACCAAAGGGAGATGGAAGTGGGACCCACATCCACTTAACCTCCCTTGGGAGGATTAAGTGTGGTGGGGCCCACACGAAGCTCCCAACCTTTCATCTTCTCCCAACTCCCTTAACCCCCACTTTAAATGACTTGAGATATTTAATTTTTGGAGTTAATCTTTTTGAAATTCAAACCTTTGAAATTCTCTTGTTAGGTTTGTAAATAAAATAAGCTCTTATTTTATTTTGTTGGGTTAGAACACTTTGGCAATCTTGAGAGCTTTTGGGAGTTTTTCTTCTTCTTCTTCAACTCAGACGAAGAACGCTCAACTTGACGAAGAACGCTCAAGTTCCGACGAAGAACGCCGCTCCGCTCTTCTTCGTCTTCCGTGTCAACAAGAGGGAACGTCGCTTCTTCCTCGGACAACCTTCGTCGGCGTACAAGGTTTCGCCAATGACGTGCCTCTTCGGACGCACCTCTTCGTCATCGAATTTGACGAACGACGACCGCGACGCCCGACCTCCGCGACGTCGTCTTCCGCGGAACGTAGAAAAATCTTCGAACCTTATACCAAGGTAGGGGTTGTTGATTTATTATTTAATTATTTATCCTTGCTCGTGGTTCATGCATGATTAACGAAGGACTTTAAGTTGTGTTTTAACGTGAGGGGGGGCCGGACCGCATGAACACGGCCGAACCCCTCCTTCGTTCTTGGTGTTTAATTTTGCGGAAGAATCAAGGTGGCGTGGTGCCGTCGCACCACGCGGTTATTCCCCCAATTCTTATTACGCGAAGCCGACGCGCCGCGCCATGGAAGAAACGTCAAGAACGCGACGCCGTCGCGCCGCGTTGAAGAAATCAAGGTGCGGCGGAGGGGCGCGGTGCCGTCGCACCGCGCCGAACGACGAACACCGCGGCCGGTTCCGGGCCGCGGCGGAACGAGGAGACCGGCGGCCGGGCCGCCGGTGTCGGAAGCCGACGAGGAGACCGGCGGCCGGGCCGCCGGCGTCGGAAGCCGAAGAGGGGACTGGATTTTCTGGTCCCGTTGGAGAAAACCGGCCGGCCAGCTGGCCGGCCGGATGATATTTTTCTGGGGGAAATTAATCCCCCGGCCAGCAATCAAAACCCCCCTCTTAATGAGGGGGGCAGGAGGCCCCCCGTTTCCTACCAATCAAGCCCCCCACGTGGGGGGGCGGTTTTGCAAAAAAGGGGCGCGGCATATAGCCGTGCCGTCATCCCAATCAGCGGGGGAAAATAATTCCCCCCGCGCTGCCTCCGTGCGGCGCCAGGCCGCCGCGGCCGCCGCGCCGGCCGGCCGGCCGGGCCGGGTCGGGTCGACCCAGTTCGGGCCGACCCAGGGGGGGTCGGGTCGACCCGGTTCGGGCCGACCCAGGGGGGGTCGGGCCGGGTCACCCCGGACCCGGACCCCCCGTTTCGAAGCAGTTTCGGTCTTTTGGACATAACTTGATCCAAGGACCTCCGATTGACGAACCGTCTACGGCAACGCGACCCTTGGATCGAGACGTTCGTTTCGGTATATCGCACTCAAGGTTTCGGATTACTTTGAGTTCGGCCAGGTTGGTTCGTTCACGAAACCAACCGGGCCTTCGGAGCGGAAACACTCATTTCTTGAGCTACGGACGTCCGATTGACGTGTCGTCAACTGTGTTGTGTTCCTCTTTGTGAGACAGATCTTTTGGCACACTCCGCCCGAGGTTTGGACGCAGGTGGAGTATGGTCGGGTTGGTTTTGCCTTAAAAACCAACCGGGCCCCGGGGACGAAAATGCCAATAACTCTCAGACCGGGCGTCTGATCGACGCGCCGTCTGTTGCGTTGAGTTCCTGTTGACGATACGGAACTTTTGGATACATCAACTCTGGACTTTGTGTCAGTTGATGTATCAGCCTCTCGGCTCGTGGAGCGGACCCTCCGAACGAGCTTGCTGTGTGCGGGAACCCTAGTGCTGGCTGCGACTGTTACTGTGACTACTACTGCTACTACTGTTACTGTGACTACTACTGCTACTACTATTACTGTGACTACTACTGCTACTGCTGCTACTGTGACTGCGACGACGACAGTACAGAGATCCTGTGTGGATTCGACGACGACGACTACAGCACTCAGCGATCCTACGTGGATCAGTGCTATAGGTCCTGTGTGGGCCCGATCCTGTGTGGATTCGACGACGACGACATCAGCACTCAGCGATCCTACGTGGATCAGTGCTACAGGTCCTGTGTGGGCCCGATCCTGTGTGGGTCCGATCCTGTGTGGGTCCGCACTCAGTGGTTCTGTGTGAGCCAGCGCCTACAAGTCCTGTGTGGGCCCGATCCTGTGTGGGTCTTTGCGGGGGTTAGTTACCTATCGATCCTTCATGGGTCCGACGACTTAGATGGATCAGAGATCATCTTTATCATCCTTTGGTTAGTTACCTATCGATCCTTTGTGAGTCCGACGACTTAGATGGATCAGAGATCATCTTTATCGTCCTTTGAAGAAGTATACCTGTGTGAGCTGAATCCTGTTGCTTTCCTGTGTGGATTGTGTTGTGCAATCCTGTGTGGATTACTTTTTGCTTTCCTGTGTGGAATACGTTTACTTTCCTGTGTGGACTGAGTTGTACTTGGGCTCGGAGGTTGGAGCGTATTTGAAATTGATGACTTAGGTATATGTATGGGCATATACCTAACCAGTGTCGTTTATTACTTCGTGATTGTTCCTTTCTTCGTGGTTTATCCTTTGTGGATTTGAGAGACCTTCAGGGGTCTCAGGGTCCCTACTGAGTAGCTTATACTCACCCCTGCACGGGCTTTGCCCGCACTACGTTGTGTTGGTTGCAGACGACGGACAGCGTTGATCTTAGCTGAGGCTTGCAGAGCAGGACGGTACCTGGAGGAGGATCACTGGGCGAGACGTGCTCGGAGCGGGCGGCGGGACCCGTGGAGCAGTGGAGCTATCTGTACCCACCCTTCAGGTGGGATTTCCAGTGGACAGCTCGGTGTAGCGGCTTTTACTTTTCAGTTGATGTTTTCCCTTTCGAGTTGTACTTTACTTTCAGTTTGGGTTTGTATACTGGCCCATTTACTTTTCCGCACTTTCAGTTGTACTCTGCTTTTTCTTAGTATTTACTTTCCGCTTGCTTACTATGTGGTGTTTGTTTTCTTTACAAAGGCAATGCCTTCCCTTTTTACCGGGATTTACGCCTTGGTGCTAGTCGCCAGCCCCTGGCCTATGGAAGGCGGGCTTGGGGTAGTCACGGCACGGACCCCGAGGGCGGGTCGTGACACTCCATCTAGACATGAAAAAATGGAAGAGAACTCGGATGGGAAAAAAGGGGAAATATCTTTCGAATAATTTGAGAATCATAGATGAGATAATTTTAAGATATTTATTTTATTTATTTAAGTTAACTATATTCTTCATATAATTTGAATCATTACAGAAATTTTCAATTAATTAATATAGGATTCTCTTGAGGAGTAGAGCTCACAGGGGGTATTTAAAGTTTCTAGGAGGAAAGATATTTTACCTATAGTATTGGTAAATCTCGAACATCCTGGTCATGTACAAGGATATCTTATGGGTATATTGGTAAGAAAAGTGTTGCCACATTCTTTTAATTCTTCCGTTGAGGATTTTTATTAAAAAAAATAGAATCCTTGGAGCCTGAAGTTCATAATATTAATTCGATGATGGAGGAATAGATTAGAGTTTCAGTACAGTCTATGTTTGCATACATGCAAAGACAATTTCATACTGTAACTCCCACTCCTTCACCTCCCCCTGCAAACCCCATTATCTATCCTCCACCTCCTCCAGTAGCTCCAACTCCCCCACCTCAGCTTGCGGACCCCATTTCTTATCCTACTCCTCCGCCGCAGCTTCCTACTTATTGCGAGTTGTATGTTGATGATCCTCAACATCATATAGTTTCATATGGGCTAGTATATTGTGTAAGAGATACAGTTCATCATCAACAGTTAGAGGTAGAGCATCATAGGGTCACTGTACAAGATAGTATAGATAGATCATCTCGAGTACCATTACCTATAGATAAGGTGACGATAGGTGGACATAGTATTGGACATTTTTTAATTTGGCCATCCAGACTTTTGCGACTCATTACCATATAGGTATGTATGTTATATATTCTATTTTATTTTTTTATTAAAGTTGTTTTAACATCCGAAAAATAATATATTTTTTTATTTATTTTTACTAGAATACTGCAAAGGTAAATAAATAATGTATAGACAACGAAAAAGAAAAATGGATATGACATCAGATACAAATTCTAGTAGTCTTGATAGATTTTCAAGATATTCAAATTTGTTGGAGGATTAGTATGAGTTTCCAATGGAAGATCATGTTTATGGATGTGCAATAACTATGGGGATTGTGAAAACTGATATCATGGAGCTTGTTACCAGAGATAAGTTGGGCATCAATGTGGTGAAAAAAAACTCATGTAAGTCTTAACACCTTTTCCCTACGTTATATTTATTAAAAATGTATACTTATGTCTTTTTTGTATTAGGTATATTTATAACATGTGTGAGAATAATGAGTGGACATATGTATATATATTCATGGACTGCATTTGCTTTTCCCTGAAGCACATGCATTGGATGAGGAACAAATAATGCTTTATATTACTGAAAGAGTTTAACAGAATATAATCACAGAGTGTTGGATGATGCCTTTTTGTGATAGGTATGAAACATATCTCTGGAAAAGAGTTCATTATCTTTTAAAATAAAAAATAACTAAACTTAAATTATCTTTTATGAGTGATCATTGTATGTTAGGTGTTTTTTTCCCAAGGGAGAGAACACTTTATTGGATATGCTCTGTCCATAGCGATGTGCGGGAAAGTTTTAATAATATTTTGGAAAAGTAAGTTTCAATTTCTTAATAGTTTTATATATTATAACGAATTATAAATTTATTTTATTCATATTATTTTTTAACAGGGGATGGGTCTACTTTTGAAAAAACACAAAGAAAAGGAGTTCTAAGATCAAATATGTAGAAGTAAAGGTAAATATCCATTTATAATTTGTAATTTTTGATGTATTTTATAAAAATAATATTTTGAATTTACACTCATTCAAACAGAATTGTCATGGAAAACAAGGCATCATTGAAGGAAGATATTATATGTTAAGATTTATGTATTAAATAATTACAACTAGAACACTTGAGAACTTTGACATCGTAAGATTTCCTTTTAAACTTTGACATTGTAAGATTTCCTTTTAAACTTTGCCATAATATTTCATTTTATTTATTCATTATTAAATTTAACTACTATTATTTTAATTTGTATCTATTTGATAACCCTTAACCCTATAGTTCTCAAGAGTTCAAACACTTACAAGTGGAAATGGTCAAATTATTTTACAGGTTTGATTGTATTTTAGTTTTTTTGTAGTGTAAAATGTAATTTTGAATATTTTCATTATAATTGTGTATTTGGTATTTTTTTAGGTTTTATTTAGGTCTTTTTGTAGACATTGTATGTTATGAATGTTATATATGTGACTATTTAATTTTTCTCTACTTCTTGTTTTGGTCTAGTTCTGATGGTTTTTCTGGTATGGATTCTAGTCTGGGGGGTTTCCAGGGGTGTGGGGAGGTGTCTAGTTGGATGGGGGGTTTTCAGGGGTGTGGGATGGTTGTTCAATTTAGTGGGGAGTGTCCAGAAGGGTGGGAGGGTTGTCTATGGGGTGTCCAAGGGTGTGGGGGTTCCTAGTGGGGTCAGGGGGCTTTCCAAGGGAGTGGGAGGGCTGTCTAGGGGGTGGGGTGTCTAGGGTGTCCATGAGGGTGGGGGAATCCCAGGGGCTATCCAGGGGTGTGGGGGGTTTCTAGGGGTGTGGGATGGCTATCCAGGGGTCTGGGGAGGGCTATACAGTGGGGTGGGGGCTTTCCAGGGGTGTGGGAGGGTTGTCCAGTGGGGTGGGGGTGTCCAGGGTGTCCATGAGGGTGGGGGGAAGTCCAGGGGGTGTCCAGGGGTGTGGGTATGGTTTCTAGGTGTGTGGGAGGGCAGTCCAGGGGTGTGGGGGGTGTCCAGGGTTTACATGGGGTTGGGGGTGTCCAAGAGGGTGGGAGGACTGTCCAGGGGGGTGGGGGATGTCCAGGAGGGTGGGGGTGTCCAGGGTTGTGGGCAGGTTGTTTAGTGGGGTGGGGGTTTCCATGGGTGTGGGAGGTATGTCCAAGGGGTGGGGTGTCTAGGAGGGTGGTAAGGCTATCCAGGGGGTGTATAGGGGTCTGGGGGAGTCCCCAGTGGGGTCAAGGGGCTTTCTAGGGGTGTGGGGGGTTGTATATGGGGTGTGAGGGTGTCCAGGGAGTCCATGAGGGTGTGGGGAAGTTTATAGGGTGTCCAGGGGTGTGGGGGTTTCTAGGGGTTTGAGAGGGATGTACAGGAGTGTAAGGGGTGTCCAGGGTGTCCATGGGGTTGGGGGTGTCCAGGAGGGTGGGAGGACTATCCAGGGGTGGGGGCTGTCCAGGAGGGTGGGGGTGTCCAGGGTTGTGGGCAGGCTGTTTAGTGGGGTGGGGGGTTCCAGGGGTGTGGGAGGGTTGTCCAGGGGGTGGGGGAGGGTTGTCCAATGGGGTAGGGGGTGTCCAGGAGGGTGGTAGGGATGTCTAGGGGTGTGGGGGTGCCCAGTGGGGTTAGAGGGCTTTCCAGGGGTGTGGGAGGGTTGTTCAGGGGGTGGGGGTGTCCAGGGTGTCCATGAGGGTGGGGGTAGTCCAGGGGGTATCCAAGGGTGTGGGGGGTTTCTAGGGGTGTGTAATGGCTATACAGGGGTCTAGGGAGGGCTTTCTAGTGGGGTTGGGGATTTTCAATGGTGTGGGAGGGTTGTCTAGTGGGGTGGGGGTGTCCAGGGTGTCCATGAGGGTGGGGGCAGTTCAGGGGGAGTCAAGGGGTGTGGGGGGTTTCTAGGGGTGTGGTAGGGAAGTCCATGGATGTGGGGGTGTTTAGGGTGTCCATGGGGATGGTGGTGTCTAGGAGGGTGGGAGGGCTATTCAGGGGGTGGGGGCTGTCTAGGAGGGTGGGGTTTCCAGGGTTGTGGGCAGGTTGTTTTGTGGGGTGGGGGTTTCCAAGGGTGTGGGGGTTTTTCCAAGGTGTGGGGGAGGGATCTTTAGTAGGGTGGAGGTTTTGGTCTATTTTTGTTCATTTTCAGGTATTCTTTTGGCTAGGCATAGTTGTGGGGGGGTCTGGTGGTGTGGGGGCTGTCTAGGAGGGTGGGGGCAGTCCAGGGGTGTGGGGGTGTCCAGTAGGGTGTGGGGTTTCCAAGGGTGTGGGGGGATGTCCAATGGAGTGGGGGGGTTTGGTATGTTTGTGTTCTGTTTCAGGTATTCTTTTGGATGGGCATAATTTTGGTTGAATGGTTCAATTAAAAAAATTGGTTTTTACGTCGGATATTTTATAACTGACGTAAAAAATGCACTCGGATTGGTTTTCATGTCGGTTATGAAATAACCTAGGTAATAAATGGAAAGGAATATTTTTTTACATCATTTATAAAATAATTGACGTAGTAGATATGTTCTCACATCGGTTATTATTTAATCGACATGGAAAACCGCTTGGCAGACTACTTTATCACATTGGTTATGCAAATAACTAACATGATCAATGCCTCGAAGGCATGATTTAAGATGTCAGTTTTATAATAATTGATGTGATAATGTATATTCAACGTCATTTTTTAAATAACCAATGTAATACATCATGACTATGAAGCGTTTTCCATGTCAGTTTTTGACTAACTGACGTGAAAAATGCTTCTATTTTTTGTTTTTTTACATCGGTTTTAAAATAAACGACATAAAAAACAATATTTATAACATCTTCTATAATAACGTCGACCAAAAACTGACATAAAAACTAAAAAATAACCACCATAAAAAAAAATTCTACGCTGGTGATGGTTGGATCAGATCAAGAACTTTGGCTGCTCAACACATTACCAATGATAGAATGTGTATAATTTGGTTGATGTTATAAGAAATAAATATCATTCTACCTTTTCAATGATGAGGCTTAAAAGTGAACCAATTCACACTTATATAAAAATGATGTACTTAAAAATCCAAAAATAAGTAGAGAAGTATTATCTCACCCTAGTAAATTCCTAACCATCTATTCATGCGAAGATCAAGGGGAACAATAGGGGGATATGGACCTTTTGAAGAAGTTATGAAATATTTTAGAGTTCAAAATTAATATTAGTGGAATTATAAGAATAATAAAATGAATATGCATCCCATCCATAATATAATGGAAGAAGGAGAGTTTAGTTTATGTACATAATTAATCAATCATTATTAATTCTTGAAGTATAAATATGTATATATATATATTAAGAACCAATTTTTCCGAGACAAAATGATGGGGGATATTCTACAGTATGCATATCGATGCTTGGTTGTCCCCTATTTATGGATAAATATACTAATCCAAATGAGAATATTCAATAATTACCCATACTTATAAGGAAATGGAAGAAAATAATCATGAATTTCATCATAGGACATTCATATACTTCTAAAGGATATATTTCCATTTGGTTTGTGGTTGATCACAATACAATGTTTTCTCATTTCATCATAATCCATGAAAAATTATCACTTGATCAAATTGAAATGATATACATAAATGAAGTGGTAATGAAGACAATAGTACCACAATCCATTATATTTGATCATGATCCTAGGATTACCTTGTTTTTTAATGTCTTCAAAATAAATTGAATATAGAGATAAGATTTAGAACTACTTGTCATCTGAAAAAATATTGTCAATATGAGAAGACCATTTGAAATTTATAATATTTTATATGATCCAATTAAATATATTTAAATGGAGGTTAGGATCAATGCCTTTCTCTGGTATATTTATCATACATAAATAGATTCTATTCTTGGATTCATATGGAACCATAGGAGGCTCTTAATGAGAAACTTTTTATAACAATAATATGTTGGGATAGTGTAATATAATGAAATATTCTTGAATTAAATCCTTCCTAGTATAGGTAAAGGGAGATTAAAATAATTTAGTGATATATAAAATAAACACAAAGCTAATATGATAGTTATGTTGATAATCATCAAAGATATTTGGATCTTGATAATAGGTATAGTATATTCCTTTGAATATAACTATGGAAGTGGGTTATGATATTTGAGGACAAGGAAAGATGAGACCAAGACATATTGGCCCCTTCAAAATCCTTGATCTCATGGGGATGGTACATTTTCACCTTTCAGTTCCACTAAACCTCTCACAAGATCGCAATGGGTTAAGTGTATTAAATTTAAGGAAGTACATACTTGATGTATAAATGAAACATAATATCTATTATTAGGAAAAACGTTTAGTGATCCAAGATCATAGATATAATTTACTAAAAAACAATTCTACTGACCGTGTTAATGTTCTTTAAAGGAATTATAGGTTTTTGAAAGTAATGCGAAACTTGAATATATAGTTTGAAAAAATTACCATCATTTTTTTTGTTGGTAGGGGCTATGACTTTGAATGTTGTTAGCCTTATGACAATATTAAATGCAGGTTTGGTATTCTTGTAATACAGATGTATTTCGATTGGTAAAGGATTCTTCCATGTTCTTTTTCCATCTTAGGATCAAAAATAGTATCCATGGGGATATGGTTCCATCTCCCTGAAGCTAGGTTCGATCACCATTAATGAGTGGGACTTCTATTTTAACGATTTCTCTACAAAGAATACTAGAATCCAGATTTGGATCAAAATATTGGGTCTAAAATGGATATTTTGGAATCATTTCATTTTATTTAATATTGAATTTGGTTTTGGGATTCCCATTAAGAAGGAGAGAACCTTAGAGTTTTCCATATTTTGCTATTTTTCTAGGATCTTAGCTGAAGTTGATCTTAATTCTATATTATATGATTAAATTGTTCTTTCCACTTCAGAAGATGATATAAATAAATAGATAATATATGATATTTGTACATTATTTTGTATAAATTTTTAATCTATTGGTAATATTAAATAATATTGTTTTCATAATGCTATTTTTTAGTTTTTTTCTTCGATGGGAAATAATAAAAAAATCCTAATGAAAATTTATGAAAAAGTAATGTATGGATGGATCCTCCACTAATCATATAGAAGGGGGATCCAAAGAAAATCACATTATTGGTCATTTAAAAGAATTTTATAGTTCTAGGTTATATAATTAATGATTTTATATTCTGTAGGGTTTGGGTCATGATTTCAAGATGATTGTTAATCAAGAATAATAACTAGATGTCTTCCAGGCTGAGGCATTGTAGAAAGGTAGTGAAGGGGTGGATCCTAAGGTTACTATTAGAAATTTTCTTATGCCACATAGTCTTGAATTTATGTTAATTAATTCCCATTAATATTATGTGGTAAGAAATAAAGAGTTCTATATATATTATTACTGAGGTAATCTTGAGGTGGGTCATTTTTAAAAAAGAGTTACCACTACTAATGAAGATGGCTCTTCATGGGGTAGAGTAAGATGTCTCTAACCAAATTATGATGGTTGGGAACTCTCAAGGGCCACCCAAAGATTAGATACATTATTGAAATCCACTGATATAGATTCTAGTGATCTTAATTTTTAAGGGACCCAAGTCATAGAGGAACTTAATAAAAAAAGGTATTTAATTTACATTGGTGGAAATTGGTCAAACATGGCGGATGATGAATGGTCAATATCTTATCAGGACACTGCTAAAAAGTGTAAGGTAGTTGAGGGAGAATGTTTTTCTATTTTTCTAATAAATAATTAAAGTACAATAAATGACTACTCTCATTTAAAGCACACTATGAAAACTAGATCTCTTTTAAGAAGCTGAAAAGCTCAAGGAAACCACTTCAGTCCATTGGAAGATGAATCAGACTTGGATTTAAAAAATTATAATCATTTGGATTTCAATTTTTGAAACACCTATTGTTCTCTTTGTTTTTGAATGATTGAATTTGATCTTTTTTGACCCCTTAGCATCCTCTTGTATTTTATTCCTCTTTTATAAATGGTGTTGGCCCCACCTTTTCTAATAAAAGGGGAAAACCTATTTTGGAGTATAATGTAACACTTGAAAATTTTAGTATATGTTTCCCTTCAAAAAAAAATATTTTTTTAATTTATTTTGTCACATGTAACACTAAACTAAAATGAAAAATAAATTATTTCACTACAGTGGAATAATAAAATTAAAAATTAAAATCCTTACAAGATAACTAAATAAAGCATAATTAGTAAAATTACTGAAGGGATGAAACCATAGATAAATAGAAATTATACCATATTAAAATTATCATCACCAATATCTACCATAAGGATCACACCATTAAGGATATCTATAAAAATAATACAACACAATAGATATATGATAAACATATTAATAGGAACATTAGAGAATAATATGTATTGTTTTAAAGAAGCTTCTATTATTGTACATAGGAATTTAATATAATAGTTATATATATAGTCCTTAGTTATATGGTAATTTTATATACAGTCAATGTATATATTGTCATTGGAAACATGGTCACTATGTATAAATATATCCAATAGGCACAGTGAGTATTTTATATTTATATTTAAATAATTTATTATACATAAAATATCCAATATTTAACTAATATAAATATTTAAAAAAAATTAAAATGATACTAATTCATTTTGGAAAAATCTATTATTTTAATGAAAGTTTTTTTATAAACAATATATTATAAATTAAATTTATATATTCTATGTAATCATTTAAATAAATTTGATTGGAATCATTCAAGATATTATTGGTAAATAATTCAATAACATATAATATATAATTAAATATTTATAATGAATATGAATTTAATGATTCATGTTCAATGAAAAATCATATATTTAAAAATAATATTTTATTTATATATTACATGTTTTCACCAGAAATATAAATTTTTTAAATTAAGATTAAATATCTAATAAATTTATTTCAAATATAAATAAGCATTCATTTAGTGATTATTACTTGTTTAAGAATGATAATAATGCCACTTGTATATGGGAAAATGTTTTTTTAATAATTTATTTATGTTTTATTATTTTAATATATAAAATTACTTTTAATCACTTTTTGTAATTTCATTTAATTAAAAGGATTTATTTTTTAGTATCAAGGAAATTAAATTAAGAAATTTAGTCTATTTCATTTTTTTGAATAAAATATTTCAAAGATAAAAGTATGTTACAACAATAAAGGGTAAAATATTTAAAAAGGGTTTAAATAAGGGATCAAGACATAAAATATCATAAATGTATCACTAAATATATATATGATGGAATTATTGACCTCCCTTATTCCATTTTCCAATAATTAGAAACATATCTTGAAAAATAAAATTTTTTATTCCTTAGAGAATGTGTATTTATGAAAATACCTCTCATGTTCTCTTATAAAAGTACTTATCCTCTCTTCACCCAAACCCACACCTTCCCATTGGTTTCTATATTAATATAAAAAAACTTCTCCCTAACAATCATATAACATATTTTGGATTCTCTTGTTACAATGTGTCTAAAATCCCTCATTTTCAAAAGGCTCTCTAAGAGATGATTCAAGTATTCAATGTTAGTGTTATCCTCAAATTAATAGTTATTCTTTATCATCTGTATCCACCTGTTCTTGAATATAACTTATGAATTCAATAAAATGATTTTTAAATCATTATAATTTTTTAAAGTAAAAATTCATACTATATAATAACATGCTCGTACTCATTCAATAATTATAACATGTTCTTATTTTAGTCAGTTTTACAACATACATAAATGATGTTATATAGTGTAAATAATGATTTACTAATAAAACACAAATAAATTTAATTTAATTTAATAATTATTAATTTAATTTTTTTGTAATTATGTAATTATAATATTCCAAATTATTTTCACTAATAAAATCAATTTTTTAATAATTAAATAATCACTAAAATGTGATTTTATAGGAATCTTTATGAACCATCTACAAAACATCCATGAAATAACCATAATACTCTTGAACTATATCAAACACATATATTGAACATTCATAAATATTCTATAGTTGATTAACCTAGGAACAAAGAGTAGGGCTTGAAAACCCAGGTAATGTTAATATTAAATTGGTTTCTTGTCTTATAAATATTAATTATTAGATTTTATGCATTCATATTAACTATAATAATTTTATGTACTTTTTTAATCAAAATAGATATTGTTTTATTATAATAGAAATTATTTTCCATGTATTATATAATTTTATATAGAATATAAATTTATTAGTTTTAGAATTCTAATTTGATTAAATAGACTTCATTTTTTATATCATTATTTCAAAATTATCTTAATATGATTTTAATATTTTTTAAAAATAGTCAACTTTTAGGTAAATAGTGAAAAATAACACATTCTCAAACACCAAAATGTTTCCATTTTTTAAGTATTCACAACATAACATACAGTATTAAATTAGTTTTAATGTCATAAAACTCTCTTTTTACATAACCAAAAAACTTATTTATTATAAATTCTATATAGGATTTTGGTGTAAAATAATTTTTATCCTTAAAAAATAATTTTTCTAAAAAAATAATTGGATTTTATGTTCATATAATAAAAGA
Source organism: Viscum album (assembly GCA_963277665.1). NCBI lineage: Eukaryota > Viridiplantae > Streptophyta > Magnoliopsida > Santalales > Viscaceae > Viscum > Viscum album. The sequence continues at coordinate 760,407,196 of OY728141.1, forward strand.
AATTTTTAAAAAAAATTAAATTTAATCTTATAAATTTATTCCAATTTTAGAATATCAATATTGAAATTATTTAATAAAGAACTTTCCATTTTTAGTCTTAAAATTAAGTTTCCATAATAAAATTTAGTCCCTACGGTAAGGATTACAAGGTTTAAAAATGGGTTTAGGGTAAGGTATAATGCCTAAAATAACCCTAAAATTTCTCTAAATTTCATTTTTTTGATTTTATTCTGACTCAATTTTTTTCTTTATTTGATATTATATTCATTTGGTTCCAAATTACTTTGATAATGACATTTATTGTACTTTAAAGTTGATTATATTTATAAGGATACCAATCCCATTACTTATAATATAGAACTTATTCTCCTCACATATTCATGCAATTTGATCACATTATCTCAACACATAGCTACCCAAATACCCTCCAAACATTCTTATCCAAGTTCCACAGCTTCCTTGAATTACCAAAAACCAATATAAAAAACCTTAAAGTGTTTTTAAAAGGATATTTTCAAAGGTATAGGTAAACATTATAACTAAGATCTTTCATGTTTACTTATTCTTAAAATTTCTCTAAATATTATATAAACATTTTTAAAAAATAAAATTTGTATAATTAATATAATAAAATTTTATTATTTTTATGTAATAAGCATTCTCAACTTACTTTAAATCCATATAAATATTAAATCAATGACCATGTGTAAGTGGGGACTACCATCTCCATGGATGATGTATTTGATTTTTCATTACTACCTCAAATGGATGGTTAAAATAATTTAACAAATAAATAATTATAGTATTTATAAAATAATAATAATCAATTATTTATATTATTTCCCTCCCATATATTAGAGAATATAAACATCACCTGTGTGAATGTTTGGACTACCATATCCATGAATTGATGTATTTCATTTTTGATCATCGGATCTCATGGGTAATGATGAATATGGATTTAATAGAAATTTGATATTTATAACATAATTATTTTCTTGTAATTATAAATTATAATCTACCTTCCTTCCTTTTCTTCCATTAAAAAATGAAAAATTCACCCATGTGTACTTACGAACTACTGCCTCTATAGAGTGGCGTATTTCATTTTTCATTTCCACCTCACATGGATAGTTCTATAAGTGTATTTAAAAATTAAATATTATTTTTATAACATTATTAAGGGTATTGGAAAATTATGAAAATATTTAATAACCCCTTTACCCTAATCAATTAACAAAAACCTTTTTGTCTGAATTACCCCCAAAATGTATGATGTTAACTTAACTGAGTTTCTAAATAAATAGAAAATGATAATAAGTAAAATAAATGTAATGATGAAAACATAATTAATAGAAAAAATATTATTAATAATTTAAATAATTATAATATATTTATTTTTCATTAGGGAAGAGAATCTATGTGACAAGTCAGGACTCGAGGTAAGGAATTTTTATTTAAAACATTTTTTATGTTTTAATGTTTTACTATCAACTATTTTTCCTCCATATACATGTCCTTTAAATTGTTTAAATAACTTTATTATTTTTAAACATAATTAATTATTAAGATAATTTTCCATTTTAATTTATTTTTTTACAAATATATTAAAATAAATATTTTTTATGATTTTCATAAGTCACCTTTTGAGTTTCAAATATACATAGGTGTGAATAATATATTTTTTAACATTTACAAAAAAACATTCATTTCTTGAATTCATAGTCATTAGTCATTATCATTAATAATCAATAATTCTATAATATTTTAAAAAAATATATTTTATTCTTGTTTTAAAAAAATAGTTTTTAGAAAAATTAGAATAAAGGACTTTTCTTCACATTTGAATGAGATAACAGAATGTGATTTTTCTTAGAAGATAAAATTCCAATTCATATAAGTTTTATGATGTAAATAGAAGATTTTATATATTTCATTCATGAAATTTTACATGAACATATCATATAATGTTTGGTGGGTATCATATATCCTTTTTATGAATGTGGTAATGATATATTCTCCATATGAGAGAAGCAAGAATTAACAAGGTACTTTATTTCATTTTTGATGTTTTTGTTAGGGTTCTTGTAAGTATAAGGCCTCAAAATTACTAATTGAATTTTATATGATTTAATTGATATTTAATGGAAATTTTTTTGTTTCAATAGTTTAAAAATGAGTTCATAAATAAGATATTTTTTAACCTTTTAAAGGTGAATGATTTGTTTTTCATAGAATAGTTTTTATTTGTTATCATTTTTTCTCAAGAAACTATAATAATTAGGATTTTTCATTAATTATTTCTAAAAATTATTTTATGAAAAAACTTTGTTCAGTAAATTTGATATCATGAGTAAGGAATTAATTATTTGAGATCAAATATTATTTTTTTCAAAAGCCAATATTCTGTATGGATTTTCATGTACTTCAAAGGTAAGTAGATTTAATTTCATTTCTATATCCCTTACTAATATTGTTTTCTCATAAAATATTTTTAAATATTTTTTATTGTTATTAATGGTGTATATTAACTATATAATGATTTATTATGGAAGATATTGAAAAAAACAAAAAAATCATAAAAAATAGGAGTATAATCAAAAGAATATGTTTATGTGGAAAAAATATATAGTATGTAGAGGTAACCACTTAATTATATAATTATTTTCCCAATTATGTAAAACTAAAAAGAAAAAATATACTATAAATTTAAGGAAGTGGAATCATTTTCATAAGATTCAAAATTATGGGGCTTTTATGTTACAGGTTGTTATAGTTGGTATCAAAACTAATGTGTAAAGATTATTTTTTTAGCATTAGATAAGGGTGTGTGAGTCTAGGTGGTTATAGTAGGTATTAGGGAAATTTTTTAGATAAAATTATGGGTTATGAAATTTTTAATAAAATACAATTTATAGATACTAATATGTGGTTATATTAACATGACATAGTATTTGAGGGTTTCAATGTTTCTTAATTTAAATTTATGTCTTCTTGATAATTTTTTTCCACTGAGGAAATAAGTTTAATGAGTTAGGAAGTAAAAACTTAGATAATATCCTTTTGAATGAATAAACTTTTGTGGTTGGAATTATAGAAAATAATATTGTGTTTGTGTCAAATTTGTTGGCATAGGCAATTAATGGTAGTACCCATATTAGAAAGTGGATGAATTCTCTATAGAGTAATATGTCTATATTGGATAATTTCATGAAAAAACCCCTCAAACATTTGGTGAAACCTCAAACGTAGTGGTGTTGATGGATGGATTAATTATTTAGAGTAGATATTTAATGTTTTGGAATGTTTATATAATTAAATATAACTCTTAGTATTTATCATTTTGAATATGAAACTGATCTATGGTGTATCTGATTAAGAACAACAAAGAAAAGGGTTTGACTTATTTCCTATAATAGATAATATTTAAGGATATTTTCCTTGAGAAATATTTGGAAAATGATGTAAACTTAGAATAAAAAGTAAATTATTGAACATTAAGGAAAAGGATAAGGATTTAATTTCTACCTATGAAGAATATTACTTGATTTTCCTAGTATGCACATAATTTTATTCCCAACCGTGATTGTAAAATTGATATATTTTATGTAGTATTGAATATAATTTTATGAATGGGTTGTGTTACTTATGAATTTTAAGGAAATTAGAATATTTTTCAATGTTTTGAGAAACTTGAGTTCAGGTTTATGAAATTTTATAACAATAAGGAGAAGAATCATTCTGGGTAGCCAACAATGGGGAAGCATTCACTAAGAAAAATTAGAGGTATGAAAAATAAACATCCTCCTTATGATAATTATGGTAATAATAATTATAGTTTATACCATATGATATTTATAAAGTGTTATTATTTTGGTATGTTATGACATATGGATGATGACTTCTAAGAGAATAGAAATTACAATGGTAAGTCCAAGAATTAAATACTAGTAGTGAGGGTTTTTAATTATAATGGGATAATATGTAATGAAATTATTTTTTTGAAGAATATTATGATATATATAGATCAGAAAGGTCATATATATAAGGGTGTGTAAATATCAGTTTCTCATATCGTTAAAAATACTGGACTATTAAATAAAGTGGTGATGGGTATATTTCTTTTTTTAATCATAGTATTCTATTGTCGCATTCTATATGGGATCAATATAGTAATTTATTTCTTAGAAATTTTATAATAAATGGAAATATCAACTCAATAAGTAAATATAAAACTTTTTATAATTACATTTGGAGAAAGTATTAAACAAAAAATGATTAATTGTAACATACATATTATCATATGTGGAATGGTTTTTCCTAAAAATTATATTATCATACCCTTGGTAGAGTTTGATGTAATTATGGGGATATATTGGCTTTTATTTTATCATTAAATGATTTATTTCAAAGATAAATATGTCATATTTAATTGTTAGAGTGTGTTTCAATTCATATATAAGAATGAGTTCATACCTATGATAATATATCAAGAATCTTAGAAAGTTATTAAATATGGGGTAAAATTCATCTTTCACTTGTCATTTAAAAAGGGAATTAAATCATCTTAGTGATGTTCTTGAAAATTTTTGGATGTATTTCCTAATTATATTATTGGTGTTATTCTAAAATAGAAATTTCAATTCACCTTTATCTTAGTGTCAGATTCTATGATAATTTCAAAACCTTCTTATCCAATGGCCCTAATGGATTTATTGGAATGAAATATCAAATGTAATAAATTATTGAGAAGGTTTTCATCTACCCTATCACTTAACCATATGGTTATCATGTTATGTTTATAAAAAATAAGGATATTTCTATGAGGATTTCTGGGATTATAGAGAACTCAATAAAATTAATTTTAAGAACCAGTATCCATTTTCATATATGGATAAATTGTTTCATCGAATCCATAATGACTATTATTTTTCAATGAATGTCCATAGATATTAATACTATAATTTTAAAGAAAAGGAAAAAAGAAATTATAAGGATGGAATTTTATACAAGGTATGGACATAATGAGTTTTTGGAAATTCCTATCAGGTAAAAAAATGTTCCTACTATATTTATGGATAAAATAAATATAGTTTTCTATAAGAGTTATGATAAATATATGGTGGTATTCATTGATCGCATTATTCTATATTTTAACAATTATTAATATCAAAAGAAACATAAAAATATTTTTCTGTAATCATTAAATGATATGAAGTTATATAAAAATTTTATGAAATCTGAATTTTGATTATAGTATATTTATTTCAAGTTTTATATTGTTTCTAATGATGGAGTAACTATTCATCCTACTAAAACTAAAGTGGTGTAATATTGGTCAATACCTACAAATGTCACTATGATTATAAGTTAAATTCAATTAGTATGTTACTAATGATTTTTCTAAACTTTTATTGGTTACCTAACCCATTAACCAAGTTAAATCAAAAGGGAGTAAAATTATTTTTCCAATAGGTTGTGATTTATGTTTTCTAAAATTGAAAATAATATAGAATAATGATATATTTTTTCCTTAACATAAATAATATATTAATTTTTTATTTATAGTGATTTTTCTTTAAGGAACCTTGGTTTTATTTATGTAATATGATTAGTTAATTTGTTATGACTCACAACAATCAAAATCTCATTAATAAAATTATTCAATTCATGATATTGAGCTTACTTTAGTAGTTTTTATTTAAAAATTTAGTGGAATCTTCCATATGGGGAGAAATGTACCATATATGGGTTATAAATCATTAAAATATATATTCACTAAATAAAATTTTAACATGAGACAAAGAATGTAGTTAGAACTAATAGAAGATTATGATTTCATGATTCACTGTCATCCCAAAAAATATACAAGGGTAACAAAATCCTTGAGTTGAATTAATAATGTTTCATTAACCATAATATTATTAGAACATGATCCATTATTTAAATATTTAATGAGTATTGGTCTAGAAAGTGTGTCTATAGAAAATTATTCTCTTTTAGATCAGCTATCAGTTTAATCATACATTTTATAAATAATTACTAAGGATCAAAATAATGATCACAATTTTTAATGTAAGGAAGAATTTGATAAGGATGGAATGTTTCTAGAGATTAATATTGTTAAAGGTGTCACATAACTTGGAAAGAGGCTTTGTGTACCGAGTTATTTTCAGTTGGAAATGTAATTATTGAATAAAGCTCATAGTTCTCCATATTATTTTCATCATGGTGGGTCTATGATATATAGATATCATAGAGAATATTATTGGTTATAATTAAGGAAAAATGATATTTTTTATTATACTTTTATGTTTTTCACTTGTAAATTGGTTAAATCAAAAGTGAAACTATCGATAGGGATGATTTAGTAATTTCTATTACCTAAATAGAAATGGGAGAATATATATATATATATATATATATATATGCATGTGTGTGTGTGTGTGGATTTCATGATGTTATTACCAAAAAAATATCAAGGTAATGAAGAGATTTCAGTTATTATTGATCATTTTATAAATCTATATGTTTTCTAACTATTAGAAATATTTTTTTCCTTAGATTAACTTGTTTGAATCAATCATAAATAGATAACCAGGTTTCATGGAGTCCTTATTTATATTTTATCTGATCATTACCAATTATTTAAATCCCATTTTTAGAAAATATATTAGAATTCATAGGGTATTTCCTTATGTTTTAGTATAAAAATCACAATCAATATGATTGATAGTCAGTGTGTACAATTATGAATTTGGAGGATATGCTTTGGGATTTTTCATGGTATTATCATGGATTTTAGAATCAATATCTTTCATGATTATAATTTTATTATAATAGTTTTTTCATTCCAGTATACTAATGTAACTATTTGAGGAATTATATGGAATGTTTTGTCAAAGATCAACATTTTTGCGTGAATTTGGGGAAAAATTTTACTAGGACCCAAATTGATGGAAGAGATGGTTAAAAAGTTAAAGATGATCCAAAATTATTGAGGAAAACTTAGATCAATTAGAATTGTTACTTAGATAACTATTGGAAAACTATTTTATTTGAGGTACGAGATCATTTTTTATTAATATAAATCTTTAGAAAGGTGTGAAAAGTTTTGGTAGAAATGGAAATTCAAGTCCATGGTTTATTAGTCCATATGAAATTATTAAGAATATGGGATCATTTTCTTATGTATTATCCATAACTGTAATTTTATATTACGAACATGTTAAATTTTATGTTCCATTGTTAAAGAAATATGTAATAGATGTATTTAATTTTTTGAAACATGACGTAGTATAGTTAGAGAAGAATAATTTATTAGAGGAAATGTCGGTTCATGCTCTTGTTTTAAAAGTGTAGGTTTAAAGGAGTAAGTTATCCCACCAGGTTAAACATTTATGGATGAACTATATGATTGAATAAGTAACTTTATAATATAAAAATGATATTGGTGAAAAATATCATCACCAATTAATCAATGAATAAAATTTTGAGGAAATAATATATTTAAGGATAAATAATTTGAAAATCCACATAATGTTAATAATATATCAATTTCACAACTTCTAAAAATACTTGATTATATTTTTATAGATTCATATTCAGTGTAATAATTTTAATTAATTTTTTAATTGAAAAATAAAAAATTTCATTTAACCAAATTGTTTCCATATATTATATGGTTTTCATTAAAAAATTAATTTATAAATTATATTGTTTAAATTTGATTAAATTGAGTACATTTTTGATATATTCATGTAAATACTATCTTAGAGTGTTTTTTTTGTGTGTTTTAGAAATAGTTGATTTTAGGTGAATAGTTGAAATAATGTATTGTAAATGCTATTACTTTTCCATCATTTAATTATTCACAAGGGAAATTTCAGTTTTATATTGGATTATAGTTATATAAATCAATATTTATTATTAAACAATGAATATATTATGGAACAATTTTATACTTGATTTTAGTGTAAATTATTTTTTATGCTTACAAGGTAGTTTTATAAAAAAAATATCATTGCATTTTGCGTAATTATATAAAAAGTAATTCTTACCACCTATATAATTCTAATAATTTTAAAAAATAATTACTTATTTTTAATTAATATATTCAAATTATTTAATAATTTCAATTTCAGTTTTACTCATTAAATTAGTTTTTCATGGTCAAAATTAGTCATTATGATAAGGGGTAAAATGTTTTGATATGGTATTAAACAAAAATAAAATTATTAAAATATCTATAAAATATATATAAATTTTATTTTATGATTGTATTAAGACCCTTCCTCATCTTATCTTATAAATGTTTTCAATTTCTTGTCACTCTACTTTTAGAATGACATTTATTATATTTTAATGTTAAAGGTATTTACAAGGGTGTCACTCCCCTTACTCATAAAATGGAACCTCATATACTCACTTCAACACACACTTTGAGAACTTTATCATGAACAAGAAATAAATAAACTAATTAATATTTTTCATGTACCCTTACTATATCTTTGTTTCTTCCAAAAATATGAATCCAAATAACCATAAGGTATTTATCAAATGAGATTATACAAGGAAGAGGTATATGTTTTAACCAAGAACATTCAAGTTTCACTATTATTAAAACTTATAAAATTATACTATAATAATATTAAAATAATAAAAAATGTATAATTAATATAATAAAATTTTATTATGTTTATTTACAAACCATTTTCTACTTTATTTCCATCCATAAAAAAATGAAAACATTGTTTGTGTGTACGTACATATACTACATCCATGGATGAATTATTTCATTTTCATAATTACCTAAAATGGATTGTTATAAAAATGGAGTAAATTAATAGTTTTTTATTAATAAAATAATTTTGGTTTTATTAATATAAAATACTATATAATTTATTTCTCTCCCCTCCATTAAAAAATTGAAACATTACTCGTGTGTTTGTGAGGACTATCACCTACATGAAGTAATGTATTTTATTTTCTATCATTTCCTCACATGAATGTTTATAAAGAAAAATTTAATGGTTAAGTATGTTATTTATCACATAATAATGATTTTTTATTGATAAACTATAATATACCTTCTTTATTTCCCATCAATTGGAAAATAAATACACCGTCCATGAGTATATGCAGACTACCACCTCCATGAAGTGATCTATTTAGTTTTTTTCATTTACACCATTAATGGATGTGTATAAAGTTTTATTTAATGAATAAGAATGATTTTATGAACATTATTAAGGTTATATAAAAACTAAATAACCATTTTGTAAGCCATTTTACCCAATCAACACAATGAGTCATGTTTGGACTGAACGGCCCAAAAATATTCGATGCAAACTTAACTGATTTAGTAATTAAATAGAAAATGATAATAAATAAAATAAATTGAAAATTATAATGTAATTAAAATAAAAATATATATAAATAAAAAAAATTATTATAATTTTAATACTCATAAGCTCTGATAATGACCATGGAAGGTAAAGACTTTAGGTAAGAGACTTTTCTTTAAAACCTTATTTTAAATTTTTAAATTTTTTACTTTCAAACCTTTTACCTTATTAAATATGTTCTATAATTTGTTTCAATAATGTTATTAAATATTAATAAATTTATTTATTAAGGTCATTTTCTATTTCCCTTTAATTTCATTATAAATTTTTAAAAATGAATCTTCTTCATATTTTCAATACAACTCATTTTTAATTTCTTCATAAAGGAATTGAAAGAATATATTTTTTTAATTCATACCATAATGACCAACTTTTACCACTATCATAGTCGTTATTAATTCTTAAGATTTATCTTTATTTTTTTATTATTTTTTAAATAATTTCTTATTTTTTTGATACAGGAATTTTTAGTTGCTAATTTTTTTTGAAAATAAAATTATATTTCTTATCATTTTTATGAGACAACTGAAATTGATTTTTTATTATTGTCTCTCATGATAGTTATTATGATATTTTTTATAGAAATGAAGCATTTTATTTTTTTTATTCTTTTTATGCTACATGAAAATAACAAATGAGTATGTTTGAGATTGATATATCCCTCCAATGCATTGGGTAATAACATGGTCTCTATAGGAGATATGTTAGAATTAACCAGGTTTGTTATTCAATTAAATAGTTTCTTATAATGATTATTCTAAGGGTAATTCCACAAGATGTGTACATAGATTTTATATTATTTATATGAGTTTTAATATAAATATATTCATTTTTCTAGGTGAAAAAATTTATTATGAATAAAGGAATGGTTTTTAAATTTTAATTGTGAATGATTTATTTTTCAAGGAAAAAGTTTTCTTATCTTCTTCTATTTTCCTAAGAAACTATCATGGTTTTGATTTTGATATTATACTTCATAAAAAATGGATTATAAAAAAAAAATTGGTGATAAATTTAATTTTATTATAAATAAAATTATTACTTGATCACAAATATTATTTTTTTTAAAGGAAAACATCATTATAGATTCTCGTGTCTTCAAAATAGATTAACAGATTTCATTATTTCTCATATCCCCTAATATGAATTTTTTTATCATCCAAATTTCTCAAATTATTTTCATAGGGTCTAAGTATGTATAGTAATAATGAAATTTATAATGGTGACATGTCTTGAATGAAGTAAAAGTTTCATTAATGAAAAATGATTGTAAACATAAGAATGTTTTTTTATAGAAAAAATGTATACTTTGTGTCTATATCGACTTTATTATGTGATGGATTAAATAATTATATAAAATTATAAACTTAAATTATCCTTTAAATGTATGGAAGTAAAATCCTTGTTATTAAATTCATAATTATGAGTTTTTTATGTTATAGGTTGTAATGCATGGACTGAAACCGACAAACCGAAGCATGTGTGAAAAAATGGATATAGAAAAAAATGAAAATTAAATTTAAAAAATATATAATTAATATATAAGTAATATGTAATTATAAATTAATGGTATCAAGTAAAATAAATATGAATAAGTTTCTTAGATATATTGATAACAAAGAATAATTCATTATACATGGAGTTATAAAATGTTCGTCCAAGAAGAAGTCTATGGAAAGAGTTTCTTTTTTACAATATTACTTGGAAGTGAAGATTTTATATGTTGTAATACCCATTGGGATAAATTTTTTGTCATTTATATCTAAAAACCATTTACTTTATTATCCTATTGTAATTTTTAGTGTCAATGTTTATTTGTACCAATTTTCCTCCCAGTGGTTTATAATTCACCTGAAATGATGCTTGTATATGGATCTAACCTAATCTATTCTATTTATTTATTAATATTATTCATCTCTATATATTTTTTCAAATCATTTTATAGATGTATTTATCCATAATTCTATTATTTTTAGGTCATTTTCAATTAAATTTGACATTATTCACATTTTTTTAAAGAAAAATGTTTTTTACATTTGTCGCACATTCATTTTATCTCATCTAATTATTATGTTTTCATTATCATGATTACTCTCATAGTGAACATAATTCATCAACTTAATTTTTTAACACACATTATATCTATAAGAAAAATAATTTTTAAATTATTTATTTTATTTTTATTTTAAAATGTAAAGTATATTTATTCTTATTTTCATAGAAATATTATAATGCTCTTATAAAGTGTTTTTAGTGTAATATCCTTCAATGTTTATTCTATTTCAATATATATTTTTTCCATTTGAATCAAATGATTACTTTCTTTGGAATATTCATTTTCATGACTTGTGATCATTTTTATAATAATGGGTTAATTATTAAAAGATCATGTAATGAAGTCATTCATGTGTCCTAAGTATTTATGGTTTTTAATTATGTTATTAGAGGGATTGAAATTATATATCACTCAAATATAATCGGTAAATATTTACATATAGTGATATGAAATATAGGGGACTAGAGAGTAAACAAAATCAAGTATGTTATGGGACTTTTTTAACTATGTGGTAGTGGTAAAGGAAGTGAGAGTTTACATAAAAAATGATTCAATTTTCTTATATTTATTCCACATTTCAATGTTTATATTTCCATAGATAAAGATTATTTACACATTTTTTCACTTTAATATAACAAATTTCTTGGGCTATGCCAAAATTCATATGTTATGATTCATTATTTGTGATCCATTTTTAATTGTGTATGATTTCCATGGGATATGTCCATGTACCTTGATTATGTTCTCAAACCAACTTTTTCATCTTATCTCGCTTATTATATTTTATTTATATCTATTATTTTCACGCTTACTGAGATTCTGAGATCACCCTTTTTTTATATTTCCCTTCCCCAAGCATTGAAGAAAAGTATTATGTATTATGTATCTAGAAGGGTAACATGTGGGAAGATTATTTGTGTAAAATATTAAATAATATTCCAAAAATAATATTTTATGTATATAATATCAATATAAACTTAATTTATAGGTTTTATGGTGTGATTTTTATCTATATATAATGAATATTTATGTTAAATGATTTAAAATGTATGCATGTTGTTATTGGATCTTATGAAGAGTTGAGTACTCAAAATATAATATAATAGTGGGAATCTCATCCAGACTCTAGTACTAAAGAGGGAATATAATACTCATCCATGTAATAATGATAATATGTTGAAGTGTCCCAAGACACAGACCTCATCATAAGAGAAAAAAGAAATTATGCTCTATGAATTTATATTCTCACAAATGAACTATCCCCCCTTCCAAGGAATCATCACATCATTAGAATTATTCCCCAATTCTCTGGGTTTTAAAATTTATTTGGTAGGTGTCCCATTTAAAACATCACTGATGTCATGTGAGTATTATATCCCATCACCATACACATAGTACACCTTCTATAAAAATACCAACTAATTGGTATAAAATCTCTCATCATAATAATCGTATCATAAGTGGTAAATTTTTTACCATAAAATCCATCAATAGAAATAAGTTCATGATACCCATAATAAATAGTCAAAAACATAAAATTTATAGTAAGAATATAAAAAACATGATATAAAAAAATTACTTTAAGAATGGAATATTATTTAACTAAAATTTAAATAATATCTATATCAGTTTCCACTTGAATAACTCATATTCAATACCATATACAAGGATCGACCTACCTGATACTAAAAAATGAGTATGGGATTAATACTTACCCCTTATTATTCAATAACTATTCCAAAAAATACTAATTAAAACTCACATGTACAATCTGGGGTTAGGCCTAAAGTACACCAACACTAATAAATCACATCTCGGAGGTTGAGGTGGATAAGGGAACCTATTTAGGCACATACTGACATCAAATAATTCAAGGACTCTCCAATTTGTTCTTAATAATAAGATCCAATAAATTTTAACTCATATTCGAGGCCATTAATGGTCATGACATAAAAATGAAACTATGGGAAAACTACTGATGGTCCCAATAATTATAAATACTTATATATTTATAATAAAATCAAATATTAGTTTAGATTGGGGTAAAGAAGGAATGGTTAGTGTGACTCAATAATCATAAATGAATGAAAATATGAATAATCTACCCTAAAATTTTATAGAATAACTACCTTATTGGTATAGGTTTCCATTCAATGAATATCAATGATTAATTCCAACTAAATCAAAGGATTTCACAAATCCTTTAAAAACACCTAAAATTTTGAGCCAACTGAAAAAGAACATAAAAATTATTAGATATAACATAATTAAATTAATATAATGATCAAACTAACCAGAAGAATACAAATGTGATAAAGAAAACATGATTTGGAAATAAAATGAGTTTGGAGGTGGAATATCATCCTAGAAATGATGTAATTTTGAAGGGGATTTTACATAGGTCTTGGGATGAAAAGAAATGAATTAAATAGGAGAAAACCAATCAAAAGGTAGAACCATCTTGACAAAAAATAAAATATTACTACCTCTAATAAAAACTCCATAGGGATCCCACCCAAAATTTGGTAGGAGGTGTAGTACCACTGACCATTGTCTAGGTCAACTATAGTTCCAATGGACCTCCACATAAACTTTTTTGGAGTTAACAATGGTACTTCACACTATCCAATTTCATGGGTAGTTTGATGGACCCCACATAAGTATTTTTAGGGATTATGATCATAAGAAAATTTTTACCATAAAGTTTTCTCTTATAGGAATATGATTTTTGGGTTCCATTAATCCTGTATACTATCAAAATAATCAATGATACACATGGTTACACCCAAATTAAATCAAAATCATACCTATAAAATAGATGGGTGTTATAACATGGCCACCATAGGGAATCTTGTCCACAAAATGAATCACTAATCATATCCATCCAACAACATTTGATTATATTCTCAAATATCATCCCACACTTCCATGTATCCTCATGGACTTACATGTGCTACCATAACATGAATACCAAATACCACATCTTGTATGAGTAACATTACCACATTGATTGATGATATTAATTGATTGTTACTTAAATGATCCTTCAAACATCTAGGTTATATGCTATCTCAAAGTCAAAAGACTATAAGTATTTAACCCAACATTACCTTCCAAGGAACTTTTAATCCTAAATAATACATATAAACAGATTTTATGGTAAATATAATCCATAAACCTCTCACAAAATAAGTACTGTTTCAAACATATCAATGAATGAAATACCACTTCCAACTCTAAATTCTATATCAGGAAATTCAACTAATGTGACCTCAATTTCCATGAATCATATGGAACCACATCCGGCCTCAAAATGGCTATAAGGGAAATGATTTATGTATCATAATACACTGTATACTACTTATTCATCTTAGCTAGTAACAAAATAATTTGATATATTAATAATAACTTAAACTATAAAAATATTTCTCACAAGAATCAAACCATGTAAACTTCACACACTTCTTGTTTATAGTTATCAATGATGCTTCCAATTGTGACAATTCTTTAATATAAATCCTATAGAATCCTATTAATCCTATAAAACCATGAATTTCCAAAGAAACTTCATTGGAAACTCCCTAGAGAGCACTGCCTCAACCTTCTCAGGTTCCACTGATACACCTACCCAAAATATAACATTCTCAAATAAGAAATCCCCACTATTAAAAATCAAACAATTTGAGAATTATTAATATAACGAATTCACCTTATCCATTATCAAAATTATATATATATATATAATGAAAAATACTCCCTTGACTGGGAGTATTAGAAGAGATTATCAATGACAATGACCAGGGAGGAATCAAAATACAAATTAAAGACCCAATTCATCATGGTCATAAACACATCCCACATGTTTATTTGACTAAAAAAATCAAAATTTAAATATATAGGATATTTTTCTAATGAATTAAATAAAATCAATATTAAAAGTCCTCACATATAGATGGTGAAACATTGATCTCAAGTTGATATTCAAGAACCACTTTTCTCCATTTAACTGGTTGAATAGATCATCAACATGAGGAAGTGGATATTAATTATTGGCTATTACAAATTTCAACCTTCTGTAATCCACACACTGAAGTAAATAAACATCTCACTTCTCATTGAACAAAATAGGGGCACTCTAAGGTTATTTTATAGTGAAAATTAATTCCTTCTCATTTAGGTCATCTAGATAAAAATCAAGCTCTATATGTTCTATAGGAGTAATTCTATATAGATGTATAGATATGGTCTCCATTACACACATGAACTCTACAGAAAACTCAACCAATTTATTTGGAAGAATCACTAGGATTTCATCAGTAAATAAATCCTATAATAAGTGTTATTCAGATTATGACACTCAAGATTGGGGTAAATTAAGTTCCTATACAAATTTCTGTTAAAAAGTTTATTTAAAAGGTTCCCCCAATTTAAAATAAAACTGTCCAGTTAACAAAGGTAGTAAAATTATAATAGCTTCACTATTCAAATAGTTTCTTAGAAGATTGATTAATTATCATTTATAACAATATGAGATATTGATACAACTTTTAAAACTACTCTAATAAGGAATAACAATTATAAATATTATCCAATACTAATTATCAATGTAAAATTTAGTTTTCTGAAAAATGAATTAAAATATAGAAAGACTAAATTGAAGACACAAAGGATACAAAACAAGAGGTTCAATATAAAGTAGAGACATATTCCTCTCCACTTGGTGATCACTTACCACCATGAAATCTATATAAATAAATATTTTTATCCACACCCTAGATCAGGGTTAACACAAAAGTACACAAATTGTCCAGATCATAGTACCTCTACCACAATTCTTTGTGGGAACAAAAAAACTAGGACACACAGGACCTCTTACATAGTTCTTCATGGGATGAACAAGTGTAAAAAGATAGTTATTTAAGGATATATAGTATCCTCCAATTTAGTGCAGGAAACAGTGTGTGTTTTTCAGACAGACACACACACTGCTCGTAAATGTAATAAAAGATACACTATAGAGAAATAAAAGGTTAGATAATGTTTATAGGGATTTTTATGTTATGTGTGTAACGACCCAAAATTTTGAATAAATCTTTCTTCCTAATTTTGTGTGTTATTTTATTTTTTATACTCAACAAAATTGTTTCATTTGATAACATGAGTATAATTAAAATGAGACCATTGGGTTTTGACTGTTATTTGACCATTGGTCAATATGACCGCGGGAAACTAAACACTTCAATTATTGTCTCTAAATACAAGTGATCTTGGTTAATTAATATAGAAAGAATATTTGATGGCCTCATCCAGTAGTATCGAGCCAATCGAAGCCCATCTAACGGATCTTGGGAAGGAGGTATCACCACTGGGCTTTTCTCTGGACCAAACCCAAGCTGAACTTCATCGTGTGAAGCTAGAATGGAATTGCCTTCACGAGAAGTTCAAACTGATAGAAATTACTACTCGTGCAATGTTGGCTGAGCCACCCTCCGATTCTCTCACCTTAGCACACCTTACACTTAGTTCATATGCTGGGGTTATAAGGGGCTATGTAAGGAGACCGTAACTACCTTGTGTAATCCTTTGTTTTAATTAAAAACTTTGATTTCTTCTTATGATGTAGTTTATGAATTTTCAAATGTCCGGATAAATATAGTATGCATATTTTTGATGAATTTTAGAGAAATGATATTTTAAAAATGTTTATGTAAACATTAAATAAATAAAAATGTGTAATGATTTTCAAAAAATGATCTTCTACAATTATCTTCAGTACGAAATTTAGAGTCTAATAAGATCAACTTATTTTTTGATGAATAGTAAATTATGAATAGTGATTTTATGCTTAGGATTAGTAATGTGACCAAATGGATTAGTAATCTCACTTAAATAAAGTATTAATATAATCTAGGCACCTTGATTATGTAATGTGATTCAATAAAATGGTTAAATAATGGTTTCATAAATTATTAGTCAAGTAATAGTTTTTTCGGGTGAATAGTGTTTTTAATTAAAAATTAAATTAAAAATATTTAGAAAATTATTTTTATAAAATGGATTCCATTTTTGAACTCAGATCATCGATATTATGTTAAGGTAATTTTTGGGGATTTTTCTGAAAAAAATGAATTTTCGGTGAATAGTGTATTTATTTAAAAATTAAATTAAAAAAAATTAGAAAATTATTTTTATAAAATGGATTTCAATTTTGAAATCAGAGAATCGATATTTGGTTAAGATGAAATTTTGGGATTTTTCTGAGAAAGTTGAATTTTCAGTGAATAGTAAAAATACAGTTTTAGGGTTTCGTTATGTTTAATGACATCATAACTATGTCATTATGATGTCATGATATATTTTAAGTGTTGGACAACGAAAGGTGATTAATTATAGTATGGGGGCCCCATGTGGCCTAACTCCATGGGAAATACCATGGGAGAGCCCATGGTTTTGAGAAAACCACTTGTGAGGTGTCCCTTGGCCATTAATGCCTTGTCCCCTAACTTTCCCTATAAATACCAAGCCATCCTATCATCCATTCGACTCCCAACTCTCCCCCAACTAAGCTATGGTCTCATTACCTCCCAATGAGTCCTTTCAAGGTGCCCCCAAGCCCTCAAGGTCCCAACCTTTGAGTTTTAAGAGTTATGTTTTAAGGTAAGGGATCCTACCTCTCTCTTTATTTTCAAGTAATCTCTTTTATGTCATTTCTTTTCTGTCCATTCTCTTATGTTGGAGGATGATATTTTATATTCCTATTACTTCTCTTTTCGTGTTCATATGATGAGACACCCCCTCTTTCTCTCATCAATTCGTTTTAAGAAAGTTTAAGTGGCGCCGTTAGGCTGCCAAATTTTTATGGGATTCGTTCACCTTTCTCATTTTTCAAAGTTCTACTTTCATGTCAAGTCTTTCAAGTTACTTTTTATGTTGGGGTATGATCTCTATATATATCATACTTATCATTTATGTTCATATTATTAGAGACCCTATTTGATCTCTTCAATTGATTTTTTTTATGTTTAAGTGACGCCGTTAGGCTGTCGAATTTTTAAGGGGTTCTTTCACCCTTCTCGTTTTCAAGATCTATTTTCATGTCAAGTCTTTCAAGTTCTTTTTTATGTTGAGGTATGATCTCTATATCTATCATACTGATCTTTTATGTTCATATGATGAGAGACCTTATTTGATCTCGTCAATCCATTTTTGGAAGATTTAAGTGACGTCGTTAGGCTGCCGAATTCTCATAAGAGAAATCTTATTTTTTGTCTTCCTTTCATGTTCTTCATTTCATATGGTATATCATTCAAATTTCATTAACATGTTCTTAAATCCATTATATTCTGTTCCCATACTGTTTTTTGTATCATTTATGAGTGGGTGACCCATGTCCCCTCTCTTTTCAATGTTTTCTAAAACCATGTATCATAGCCGTTATGCTGCAGAATTTTCGTCTCAAAATGTCTTTCTCTTTTTTTCAAATTATTTTATTTTATTAAGTTAATACTCAAAGATATTTCTTATATAGGGGTATTCACATATATATCAAAATTTTCTATTTTAATTCTAGGATTTACATACATGAGACCCACTTTCCTTTTTTCATGGGTTTAAAGTGACATAGGATCACATCTTTAAAGCAGTTTTTTAAAATGTGAGGACTATGAAATGAAACCCATTTATTTTATGCTATATGGGTTGTTTATGAAATGTTTGATGATGATATATGTGGATCACATGATAATAAAGACAAATTTAATGTTAATCCCTGATAGCGCTCCAATGCATTGCGTAAAGACTTAATCTTTAGAGATGACCTTTTTAAACGACGCCTTGGTGAATAACCTTGGTAATTTTTAATGACACCTTGGGGATGGACCTTGGTGAAACGAAAATGATTGCCAATATTAAATATTTTAGCCACAACTTCAAGTTATGAAATACGTTATTTTTATTATGATATGCCTCATGATTTCTTTCTCATGCCTCAAAGTTCTTTTTTCATGACATTGTTGATGTATCTCAAGTTCACATGTTAAATGTTTCCCCTTGTTTCCCTTATTGGGCCTTCTGCTCACCCTTTCTTTTGATGTATGTCCACAGGTTATGAGAAGAAGTAATGAACCTAGGATTAACATAAGTAGAATCCTTTCAAGTGTTTAAGAAGAATGTTTTATGTTTTCATGTTTTAAGTTCCTGGTTTCCAAGACACTAAACCTTAAAGATCCTCGGTTTTGTAAAATGTAATGAAAAGTTATGTTATAAAAAGGTGGGATGCCATATTTGGTATCAAAGTATGGTTTAGTTATTTGTGGAAATTAGGATATGAAAACTCTAGGAAGAACCCTATAAAAAAATTTAAATATAGGAAATATTACTGGTATTTTGGTGAGTATTGAGTAAGGGATTTCCAAGAAAATACATCCCTGTCTGGATACGAGCAGGTAGAGGTGGCTCTGGAACAGATGTACATAGGGTTAAAACCCAAAAACACCGCTTTGAGCAAGACTTGAATGGGAACTGATACGCGACAATAGGCCTTGTTGCACTCTTGGTTACGATACTCCTGGGGGATATGCTTTGGTAAATTCATAAGCCTAGTATGAACCATTATTAAAGGAACAAAGATAAAATAAAATAGAGATTCACATAAGAATATATGATCATGGATAACCTAGATTGTAACCTAGGGGATCACAAGTTAGGGAATACTTTCCTTCTACAAGTTTATCATTCTATGATTAAACTTTACTTTTAATGATTATTGGTAAGTATTTAAGCCCCCTAATTATACGTTCTTTTCTTAGTTAATGGCGGGAAATGGAAGAGAATGTCCCAACAACCAATGTGATAGGAAATGTGACGATTTCCCTATTAATGTGATAGAGATGACGAAATATCAAGTTGAAAATATTGTGATTATGCCAACCCAGCTATCAAAAATCACAATTAATAATTGGTACCTAGTTGAATGCCCAAATTCATCAAGGAAGAAGAAGATAAAGTCTCAAGGATGTTTTTATGATAAAGTTGATAAGGGAAAGAAGACCCAATTTCTTTTTTGAAAAAAGTGTGGGAGGAGGCACCAAGGAGAATGTCACAAAGGAACTGGGAGATGTTTTAAGTGTGGGAAGATAGGGCATAAAGTAGCCAATTGCTTTAAAAAATGGATAATGTGATGAATGGAGATAAGGTTTGATCTAATGTACCTTATACATTTTGATGTCGTAAATGTGGAGAAGTTAGAAATTATACAAGGCAATGCTCTCTTGGAATGGATGAGAATCATGATGATAATCAACAATCTTTGAGTACAAGGGAACAATGAAAGTCCTATGCTGAGATGGATCATGATGACTGAAGTATATGTAACTTATTCGCAATAATTTTCTATGTCATGTTATATTTTAGTTCGTTCTCTATGAGCATATCTTTCATGTTTTCTAAGATCATTGAGTCACTACCTAATATGATTTTATATCATTAAGTAAAACATCTATTATTATGTACCACATGTTGATGTAGTGAAGCTGTTCTCCAAAAACAGGTGATTAGGGGATTAAAAAGTGATTATTATTTTGGAAGACATTCGCTATTTTGGGAACCCTATATGACCGTGGTAAATAGATTACTACGTTATTTTCATAGAGTAATAAAGGTTGACTTATATTTTGAAGAATCGACGAATTTAAGGCGGACTTATAGTAATTTAGGTTACATATGGAAATGATTAACCTATCTTGGGGAAAATGTGATTAGGTTAGTTACTTTTGTTATAAGATGATAAGAGTGGTTGATGTTTTTTGAAGATTAATGATAAAGTATATCTTGAAATACTATGTTATGAGATCGTTCTTATAATTGGGTTTCAGTCTTAGTTTGGTTTATTTTGAGGAATTTTAAGGACAGATATTTATAGAATAGTCTATGATGAACTTTGGGTAGTACCATGGAACTTTGAAGATTTAAAAGTAGTTTCTCTTCCTATGGGATTCTTTCTTTTTTAAGAGTTGTTTTATCTTACCCTTTCTACTTTTGGATAATATTTAAAGATAGAAGAAATTGATAGTTAATCTTTTGTGGATTACGTGACTCTCAAGAAGATGATTCTTGTGTTTTGATGAGACCAAGTGTTTTTGAATGCTCATCGTTTGGAGAAAAGATTAGTTTTGGTATAAATATATTAAAGGATAAAACTCTACTTTAAAGTAGGTATATTTCCTTATGTTTTTGTTCTATGTAGTAAATTAAGTCCTCAAAATTATGAAAAGGAACGTAAAACAAAAATGTTGTTGGTTTACGTTTCCTACTAGGTAATCAAAGACCGTTTACACACATCATAAGTTTGTGATTTTCTTGTGGTTAACTTTCTCCTAATCATGTTTTCTATCACTCTTTCTCAGAACTTGACCCTTTGTTTTCTCCTCCATGTCCATGTTTTCCTACATGGAATCCTAGTGGGGGTTAACTCGGGTGACCTTTGTACTTCCCTTTCTTTCTTTTAAAGTAATAGTTTTACTGACTCCTTTTTCGATGTGGGAATTTCAATGAAATTTCAAAACCCAATATTAAAAATTGCGAGGACGCAATTTCTTAAGGGGGGAAGATTGTAACAACCCGGAATTTTGAATAAATCTTGCTTCTTAATTTTGTGTGTTATTTTATTTTTTATACTCAACAAAACTGTTTCATTTGATAACATGAGTATAATTAAAATGAGACCATTGGGTTTTGACTCTTATATGACCATTGGTCAATATGACCACTGGAAACTAAACGTTTCGATTATTGTTTCCAAATACAAGTTCTCTTGGTTAATTAATATAGAAAGAGGATTTTATGGCATCATCCAGTAGTATCGGGCCAATCGAAGCCCATCTAACGGAACTTGGGAAGGAGGTAGCACCACTGGACTTTTCTATGGAGCAAACCCAAGACAAACTTCATCGTGTGAAGCTATAACAGAATCGTCTTCGTGAGAAGTTCAAACTGATAGAAATTACTTCTCGTGCAATGTTGGCTGAGTCGCCCTCAGATTCTCTCACCTTAGCACACCTTACACTTAGGTCCTATGATGGGGTTATAAGGGGATATGTAAGAAGACCGTAATTGCCTTGTGTAATCCTTTGTTTTAAATATAAACTTTGATTTCTTCTTAAGATTAAGTTTATGAATTTTCAAATGTCCAAATAAATATAGTATGAATATTTTTTATGAATTTTAGAGAAAGGATATTTTAAAAATGTGTATGTAAACCTTAAATAAATAAAAATGTGTAATGATTTTCAAAAAATAGTCTTCTACAATTATGTTCAGTACAAAATTTAGAGTCTAATAAGATCAACTTAATTTTTGATGAATAGTAAATTATGAATAGTGATTTTATGCTTAGGATTAGTAATGTGACCAAATGGATTAGTAATCTCACTTAAAGAAAGTATTAATATAATCTAGGCACCTTGATTAAGTAATGTGATTCAATAAAATGGTTAAATAACGGTTTCATAAATTATTAGTCAAGTATTAGTTTTTTCAGGTGAATAGTGTTTTTTAATTAAAAATTAAATTAAAAATATTTAGAAAATTATTTCTATAAAATGGATTTCATTTTTGAATTCAGATCATCGATATTATGTTAAGGTAATTTTTGGGGATTTTTCTGAAAAAAAAATGAATTTTCTGTGAATAGTGTATTTATTTAAAAATTAAATTAAAAATATTTAGAAAATTATTTTTATAAAATTGAGTTCATTTTTGAAATTAGAGCATCTATATTTGGTTAAGGTGAAATTTTGGGATTTTTCTGAGAAAGTTGAATTTTCAGTGAATAGTAAAAATATAGTTTTAGGGTTTCGGTATGTTTAATGACATCATAACGGTGTCATGATGATGTCATGAGATATTTTAAGGTTTGGACGACCAAAAGTGATGAATTATTGTATGTGGGCCCCATGTGGCCTAACTCCATGGGAAATACCATGGGAGAGCCCATGGTTTTGAGAAAACCACTTGTGAGGTGTCCCTTGGCCATTAATGCCTTGTCCCCTCACTTTCCCTATAAATACCAAGCCATCCTCTCATCCATTCGACTCCCAACTCTCCCCCAACAAAGCTCTGGTCTCATTACCTCCCAAGGAGTCCTCCCAAGGTGCCCCCAAGCCCTCAAGGTCCCTACCTTTGAGTTTTAAGAGTTACGTTTTAAGGTAAGGGATCCTACCTCCCTCTTTCTTTTCAAGTAATCTCTTTTATGTCATTTCTTTTATGCTCCATGATCTTATTTTGGAGGATGATCTTTTATATTCCTCTTACTTCCCTTTTCATTTTCATATTATGGGATACCCCCTCTTTCTCTCATCAATTCGTTTTAAGAAAGTTTAAGTGGCGTCGTTAGGCTGCCGAATTTTTAAGGGATTCGTTCACCTTTCTCATTTTTCAAAGTTCTACTTACATGTCAAATCTTTCAAGTTCCTTTTTATTTTGGGGTATGATCTCTATATCTATCATAATTAACTTTTATGTTCATATGATGAGGGACCCTATTTTATCTCTTCAATTGATTTTTTTGATGTTTAAGTGACGTCGTTAGGCTGTCAAATTTTTAAGGGGTTCTTTCTTCTCGTTTTCAAGACCTATTTTCATGTCAAGTATTTCAAGTTCCATTTTATGTTGGGGTATGGTATCTATATCTATCATACTGATCTTTAATTTTCATATTATGAGAGACCCTATTTTATCTCGTCAATCCATTTTTGGAAGATTTAAGTGACGTCGTTAGGCTGCCGAATTCTCATAAGAGAAATCTTATTTTTTTGTCTTCCTTTCAAGTTATTCATTTCATATGTTATATCATTCAAATTTCATTACCATGTTCTTAAATCATTTATATTATGTTCCCCTACTATTTTTTGTATCATTTATGAGTGGGTGACCCATGTCCCCTCTCTTTTCAATGTTTTCTAAAACCATGTATCATAGCCGTTATGCTGCAGAATTTTCGTCTCAAAATGTCTTTCTCTTTTTTTCAAATTATTTTATTTTATTAAGTGAATACTAAAATATCTATCTTATATAGAGGTATTCACATATATATCAAAATGATCTATTTTAATTCTATTATTTACATACATGAGACCCACTTTCCTTTTTCCGTGGGTTTAAAGTGACATAAGGATCACGTCTTTAAAGCAGTTTTTTAAAATGTGATGACTATGAAATGAAACCCATTTCTTTTATGCTATATGGGTTGTTTATGAAATGTTTGATGGTGATATATGTGGCTCACATGATAATAAAGACAAATTTAAGGGTGCGCCCTGATACCACTCCAATGCATTGGGTAAAGACTTAATCTCTAGAGATGACCATTTTTAACGACGCCTTGGTGATAACCTTGGTAATTTTTAATGACACCTTGGGGATGGACCTTGGTGAAACAGAAATTATTGTCAATATTAAATTTTGTATCCACATCTTCAAGTTATGAAATACATTATTTTTATTATTATATGCCTTGTGATTTTTTTCTCATGACTTAAAGTTCTTTTTCATGACATTGTTGATGTATCTCAAGTTCACATGTTAAATGTTTCCCCTTGTTTCCCTTACTGGGCCTTCTGATCACCCTTTCCTTTGATGTATGTCCCCAAGTTATGAGATGGAGTAATGAACCTAGTATGAACATAAGGAGAATCCTTTCAATTGTTTAAGAATAATGTTTTATGTTTTCATGTTTTAAGTTCCTGGTTTCTAAGACACTAAACCTTAAAGATCCTCGGTTTTGTAAAATGTAATGAAAAGTTATGTTATAAAAAGGTGGCATGCCATAATGTGGTTTAGCTCTGGACTCATTAGATGTAGGATTTGAATCTTGAGTCCCCTTTTAGAAACAGACACTAAAACATAGTGTCGAGAAGCGTTGTGTTCTGTTTTTTTAGGAAGATGCGATGTTTTTCAACTTTTCTTTTGTTGGATACTACAGGGATGATGGAACTATGATGAATAGTAGTTCTCTAGTTCATAGAAAGTAGTAATAGAGAATTCCTCATGTGTTCTTATTTTTGTGTGTTGCTCATGGGGGTCTTCCCGCATCTTCTTGTGTATGTGTGTCTATGCATGTATACCCGTGTGTCTATATTTCAGGTGCTCTTATTTGTATATATATTCTTGCAGCCAGAAAATGTGCATGTTTAAGGTAGACATAGTACCTCATATTTCTGATATCCTCATTTAATATGTCTATATAAAAGAATTAAATTAATCAGGTGCATTAAAATATGAAAAATATGACTGTTAGAAGTAATTTTAAATAAAAGTAATTTAAATAGTTTATCATTGATTCCTTTGTCAGTATCTCCTTCTATCGGTGACTCATCCCATTAGTGTTTCATTCGATCGGTATTTCCATGATTTGGTGACTCATTGAATTGGTGAATCGTTTTAACTGTCGGTGAGTCCTTGCGTCGGTAGCACCATGCATTGGTAAGTCATTTGAACTGACAGTAGGTCATCTGTGTCGGTAGGTCATTTACATTAGTAGGTCATCTGTGTCGGTAGGTCATTTGAATTGATGGGTCATCTGTGTTGGTAGGTTATTCACCTTGGTAGGTCATCTATCAGTAGGTATGTTAAACTATCGATATCTAATCTCTTATGTCGGTGTCAGTCTGTTATACTTAGAAGATATTTTTTCTTGGACTGTCTTACAACATAAATATTAACAGAATGTACTAAATTTATATGTGATCATAGATAAAAAAATTACACTTATTGAAACCTCAATAATCATAATTAAAATGTTTAGACGTGATTAATAGGAATTGAAATGATTAATAGGAATTGACATGATTTGTTATTATTAAAACTATAAATACTGGAGATGGTGGCCAACAGTCTCATATGGGCCAACAATCTCCCCCTTTTTGATGAATCACAAATCATGGCATTGTTTAGTACAATAATTTTATGTTGGATCAAATCACTTTACTTATTATCTTCCATTATTGATGACTGCTCATAGCATATATATAAGGTTCAGAGGTGAAATAAATAGTAATGGTATCAAATAAAAATAAAATATAAGATTGATTTCAAGGTAAAGTAAATAATGATAATGCCAAACTAAATAATGATAATTCCAAATTTTTCTCCCCATTTTAGTATAATTAAAAAGTGGAAGGGGAGATTAAATTTGTTCTCCCCCTTTGGAGGATAAACAAGAATAAAATTGGAAGTAAAGAAATAAAATTATCATATGTAATAGATAGAATAGAAATAGAGGAAAAACAAGAACACAAAATTCAATTAATAAATAAAGTAAAATGTGTTACAAGTCTTCAAATAAAAATAACAAAAGTCAAGAAAATAGACCTATCATATAATGATACACATAATGGATCAGGATTTATAGGTTTTTTACCTTTCTCAGAGGGATCAATAGAGGGTCCAGTAGGTGGAGGATGAGAAGCTGGAGGGTTTGAAGAAATTTTTGGATGAGGTAGGATCACTCCTTATGGAACATTAGTTATAAGGATTGGGTTTGTGTTGTGACAACATAGGTGGTTGAATATATTCTTAGATCACTAAGAGAATCCGAGTCAATGCCTTAGCAACCGACATTTGAGGTGGAGGTACTGATTCAGGAGGTCCATGAGGTGCAGCAGCAGGCACTACAATTGCTTCACTTTGGACGTGAAGGTATGGATTTAACAGCTTGATGAAATCCTTAATAATCTCACCACCATACTTCATTGATTTATCAAATTCATCCTTACTCTACATGAATTTTCCCAAAATAGAAGTGAATTCTTTCAACATCTATACTTGATCCTTAAAAGTTCTGGTTACTGGAGGTAAAGATAGGTTCTCTATCAAATACTTAAATAGAATGGTTAGTTAATTCTTGGTAATGATCTTTTTGAAATAGTAGTCCACATTTTCTGTGATCTGAGCATTTTTAGTCTTAGCACTCTTGGAATATATTCTGACCATATTATAAACATGATCACTATTCTTATCAATATTTTTAAGGTTTCCCAATCCATAAGCATCAAATAGAGCTTGAAGATCCTTCTTTACAACAGTTCTGACTACCTCAATGTCCAGAGTCTAAGAATTATAACCAGATGTAGAAGGAATATCAGTAGGAGATGAGGTATGAGACTTTAAAGTTTTAAGAACAGTCTCCACACAACCTTTTTACTCTGAGGTCAAAGTATTTATTGCATAATAAATCCCATTCACTTCCTTTCACAACATGGTAGTGCTTTCAAAAAATTTCTCAACAGTTGTAATTAGGTTGGGTTGAATCTCCTCTATAACTTTATTTGAAACATTAGTTACATCATCCTCACTTATACCTACTATCTGACTTGGACCAGAAACCACTTTCCCAGACTAACTCATTTCATCTATTAAAGATATGAGAGAGTTTAATTCATCACTAAGCTCAATGTTTTCTCTTTTATTTATTTGAATCTCATGCACTATCTGAGATTGAACATATATACTTACATATGAACAAACTTATTATTTAAACCTTTAAAAATATTCTTTAGTGATAGAGTCACTAGTAAGGGTATCAGCCACTGATTCTCTTGAAATAGTTACAAAAACATTATCATCTGAGTCTTCATAATCTAAACCCAATGCTACATACCCAAGATTCTTTTCCCATTCAACCATTACATCATCATCCAGATAAATGAGAGTGTCAAGTCTTACTCTTCCAAGTTGATTCTCTTCACCAGCTTGATCTCCCCTTTCTTGAGGCTCTCCCTTAATCTGATCTCTACTCACTAGTTTCTCATCTTCAGCATAATGTCTCCTTCTTTAATAAACTAATTGAGGTACAAGAATTTCTTGAGATTCCACTTCAATAACAACTTCAACATTTTCTCTTACTTAAACAAAAACTTCATAAGGTTCTTCCAACCATAACTAATCCATATCTTCAACCATTTCAACATATTCACCTTGATCATCTCTATGATGGTCATCATCACTTTCAATACTTTCATCATCATCATGTCTAGATACAGGCTCTTAATTTCCATTTCTATCCCCATCTTATTCACCTTCATCCTCTTCACTACCACTACAACATTCATTATCTTCACTTTATTCTTCTTATTTAGAGCCACTAAATCTAATTACATATTCCACACTACCTGAGACTTTTGTATCCTCATATACATTATCTTCATGTGTGGTCTCAACATAGGGTAAGGAATTTGAAGGAAGAGGAGGTCCAAAAGAAAGACCTTTAAAAGGTTCAGTGGTGTCGAGATCACCCCCATCATCGATAGGTGACCCCTGATCTCTAACTGGAGTGGAAGGATCTTCTTCTTCTTTTGAAGAGTAAACAAATTCCTTATTTGGCCCCAGAGCAGCATCAGCCATATTCTTAGGTCCAGTTGGATAGTCCACCGGATTGAACTTATCATAAATCTTATCTTCATCTCCAGCCCATTATCTCTTCCATGAGTTCTAGTTGATTTTATCCTCTTACAGATATATTTACTGGGGTAGATCCCACTACACTTAGAAAAAACTTCTTCTCCTTTATTTACACAACCTTTCTCTTTTAGCATAGCTGATATCATCCTTAGATAAAATAGGGAATTGGTTTTCCAAGAAGGTTTGATCATTTCATTCATATGCATAGAAAGGTATCTACAAAAATTTACCTTGATCCCTTTTCTCAATAGATAACCAAATAAACATCTTGATACTTCAAAGAGGAAAATTCCCCTTTGTTGGGACAGATCTGATGCTGAATAAACTTAAAAAATATTCTACATTCTCCACTTAACTCTATAGAAATGGGTCTCATGTTCTCATTATTATTAGTATGCTCCTTTAGAGTTGTCTCAAATAAAAAAAATATCACTCTCAGGTGGAGAGGTACCTTGATAATCATCAAATACACCTTCATAAGGGACTTTAAGGCATTTGGCCCATTGTCTTGAATAGAAATAGATTATCTTGTCTCTCACAATGGACTTGATCTAGGAAATATCACTTTCTTCCAGCAGAAACTCTATATTCATATAAAACTCATAAACTAGCTTCGGGTAGAAGGTTCATTCATTATCTGAGAACCACTCAAGCTATCCATGATCTTGTAAAACCTTGAGTATTAGAGACTTTCTTTCCAACATCCATTCCATAAGAAGTTATTTTTCTGAAGTTACAACACATTTTTTAGAGCAGGATTTATAGGTCCAAATGATTTTCTTGATTCCCATTTTTGTTTCTTAGATGCATGAGACTCTCAACCATAAAGATCTTGCTTCACATGTGTCATTCCAATAGTTTAGTCTAGAGGTTAGAAGGTGAAAGGTCGAGGGTAGAGAGAGAAATGGTCGAGTGAGTGTAGGGGTAAAGGAGTAGAGTGTATCAATTCAAACTAATATCATTTAGGGATTTTAAAATCACAAAATCGTGAAATCGTGAACTAGGATCAACAAAATCAATGAAAAAGTGTCATTTTGGTAAAAACATAAAACAGATAAAAATAGTGAATCATCGGTGTCAGTATGACAAGATTTTTCATAACACTAACGGTGTCTTCTTGACAAGGCGTCACTGTCAGCATGATAGGGTATCGACATAATGAAGTATTAGTGTCAGAATGAAAAATGTGCATTCATGACATAGTATTGGATCTGGCATGACAACTGTGTCGTTATGACCAAGTTATCGATGTCAGCATGACATTTTTATCTTTATATTATCAGTTTCAGTATGACAACTTCACTTAAAATGGTCAAAGTAATATAAAAAGTAGGTCTTATAGATTGATCATTCCTAACTCATGTCTGATGTAGTTCATTCTTTCAATGTTCAATGGCTTAGTGAAAATGTCAGCAAGCTGATGTTCAGTACCAATGAAATCTAAAGTTATATCACTTTTTTGATAATAGACTATCAAAAAGTGATTCCTTACATCAATGTGTTTTTTCCTAGAATGTAAAATAGGATTATTAGAAATATTAATAGCACTTTTGTTATCACAATTTATTGGGACATATCTAAAATGATATCCATAATCTATTAATGTGTGTTTCATCTACAAAATTTGTACACAACAACAACCAGTAGCTATGTATTCAGCTTCAGTAGTAGATAATGCAACAGAATTTTGTTTCTTACTACACCATAAAACTAGAGACATTCCCAAAAGGTGATATGTGCCAGAGGTTCTTTTTCTATCTAACTTATAACAACTAAAATCATTATCTAAATAACTCACTAAATTAAAAGGTTTTCCACTAGGAAATAATAGTCCTAGGTTGGTAGTTTGTTTGAGGTATTTGAAAATCCTTTTAACAATAAAAAGATTAGATTCTTTTGGGTTTTCTTGAAAATTTGAAAACATATATACACTAAACATAATATTCTTCCTACTAGCAGTTAAGTAGAGTAAACTTCTAATCATTCCTCTATAAGTGGTTTAATCAAAAGATTTAACATCTTTATCAAGGTACAACATACAAGTGGTACTCATTAGAGTGTCGCTACTCTTAGTTCTTTTAAAGAAAAATATTTTTATAATATCCTTAGTATATTTATTTTTATTCAAAACAATACCTTCTTTATTTTGAAATATTTGAAATCCAAGAAAGAATTTCAGTTCACCCATTAAACTAATTCCAAATTCACTTTGCATCATAAATATTTTTTAGAAGATCTAAAAATAATATCATCTACATAAATTTTTACTACTAAAACATATTTGGAAATCATTTTTATAAATATAATTGGATCAACTATACCTTTTGTAAAACCTTTAGAAATAAGAAAAGTACTGATCCTGTCATACCATGCTCTTGGAGCTTGCACGAAACTATATAAAGATTTTGTTAATTTAAAAACATTATTTAGAAGAGGGTTTTTAAAATCAGGGGTTGTTCAAAAAAAAAATCTCAACTATATACCCATTTAGGAATTCACCCTTGATGTCCATTTTATAAACTTTGAAATATAGATGTGCTTCATAAGAAAGAAGGATTCTAATGACCTCAAGTCTAGATATTGGTTCCAAGGTTTCTTCATAACCAATTTCTTCTTCTTGAATATAACTATGTGCAACCAATCTATCTTTGTTTCTAACTATGTTACCAGCTTCATCTACTTTATTCTTAAAAAACCATTTAGTGCCTATAATCATGGTGACTTTAGTTTTATCTACAAGTTTCCATAATTTGTTTCTTTCAAACTGATTTAACTCTTTTTTCATATTCATCACCCAAAATTCATCATTAATATCATCATTGATGTTCTTAGGTTCAAGCTATGACAGAAAATCTTGATGTTCAATCTGATTTCTTAGAGAAGCTCTAGTATGAGTTTTTTTGTCTAAATCTCCAAAAATATAATATAAAGGATGATTCTTTAGAGTTATGACAAGTCTAGAAAATAAAGGGGTAGTTACTTCAGGTTCTTCAATAGGTTCAAATTTATTATGACTGGAATCTGTAGAATTTATAGAACTAGAAGTTTTAATATATTTCTTCACATGATGGTAAAAATATTTAGTATTGATTTCCAGGTTTTACATATCATCCTCAAGATTATCTAGAGTGGTCTTTGGCTCATGTGTATCTATCGCATCAAACATGACATGTACAGATTCTTCTACACATTTGGTTCTCTTATTGAAGACTCTATAGTCTTTACTAGAAATTGAATAACCCGGGAATATTTCATCATCACTCTTTTAGGAAAATTTTTCCAGATTATCTTTCGTGTTAAGAATATAGACTTTGCAAACAAAAATATTAAAGTATTTAACCATGGGTTTTCTTTTATTCCACAACTCATACGGAGTTCTTTTAAGGATAGGTCTAATCAAGACTCCATTAATTATATAGCATGTTGTATTGACAGCTTCTATCCAAAAGTATATGGGTAGTTCATACTCAATAAGCATGGTTCTAGAAATTTATTGTAGAGTTCTATTTCTTCTTTCTACAACTCCATTTTTCTATGGAGTCCTAGGAGTAGAGAAGTAACGACTGTAGCCATGTTGTGATCAAAAAGATTAAAACTCTTGGTTTTCAAACTCATGGACATGGTCACTTCTTAGGGTTTTAATTCTAAGACCACTAATATTTTATACATTCATATCATACTTGGTGAAATGAGATCAGTATTCACTTTTTTGAGCCAAGAAGAAGGTTGAAGTATATCTAGAGTAGTCATATACAAGAACATATACATAATTATTCCCACTTAGACTTGAAACTCAAGAAGGTACAAACAGATCCATGTGAACCAACTCGAGAGGTTAAGAAGTTGAAAATTATTTCTTTGGTTTTAAAGAGATTTTGTGTTGTTTAACCTTCTGAGAAGGATTAAAAACATTATCATTTGGAAACTCATGTTTTGGTTGATCCGTGACTAAGCCTTTTATCATAAGATTTATAAGTGAGTGTACATTGAAGTGTCCTAATATTATATACCAAATATAATATTCTTTATGAAAAGAACTCAAGTAAGAAACATTTTAAGAAATTAAAAAATCTAAGTTAATAGTATAAATATTTTCATTTCTAAGAGAAGAAAATACTAACTTATTTTTAGAGTTAAAAACATGGCATGCATCAATTTCAAATTTAACATTAAAACCATCATAACATAATTGAGATATAATAAGTATATTTTATTTTAATCTATAAAAAATTTACTTTAGAAATAAAAATTGAGTTAGATTTACCAATTTGACTAAGGACAATGATTTTTCCTTTAGCATTGTCACCAAAGGTGACATGACCATCATTAATCTTTATCAAGTTCTTGAAGCATGAGTAATCTTATATCAAGTGTCTTGAACATCCATTATCCAAGTACCATAAGATTTTGTAGGATCTTTTCAAGCATTTTTCCTATAAAACAGATTAAACAAGAAAAGATTTTGGTACCCATATTTGTTTGGGTCTAGTAACATTAGTAATAAGAGCTTTGGGGACCCACATTTTCTTTATGGGTTTCCTAGAAGAAATATGTAAAGTATTTGAAAAATTAACTTTATTTGGTCTTAAAAAACTTCAAATAGTAGAAAATGATTCATAGTTGGAACTTATAGAAAATTTCCCAAAACTAGGCAGAAAACTAGATTTTCCATATTTTGATACAAAATTAGTTTTTTTACATTCCTCTTTCCTGGTTGGTATCCTATTCTAGTTTTATACTTAAGAGTTACTTGTTTACCAATCATTTAAACTAATATTTCTTTACCATTAGTTAATTTATCTATATCCTTTTTCAATTTTTCATTTGAAAATTTATTTTCATTATTCTCCTTAAACATTTGATAATTTTTTTCTTTCTCTATAGTAAGTTCATATTTAATAGTGGTAGTAAAAACATGTTGTTTCTTTAAAGATTTTTATATATCTTTTAATTCATTACAAGTTTATTCTATCATTTTTTCATATTCAAACATTTTCTCATTTGTCATATTTTAATAATCACTTTCATCTCCAAAATAATAGGAATTATGTTTAGGAGAATTTAGTATTACCTCATATGTGTTTGTCATAAAACACATATTGGGTTTATTAACCTTTTCATCATGTGAAGACTCTGAGTCACTTGAAATGTCCTCAAAATCACTCTATATTTCTTTCATACCCTTTTTATACTTTCTATCCTTATCATCATACTTATTCTTGTACTTTATCTTGGGATAGTCAGCCTTTACATGTCCCTTTCTCTTACATTCATAACAGATTATTTCACTGGAAGTATTACCTTTCTTCCAATCCTTTTTCCAATAGCCCTTGTGATTATACTTACCTTTATAGTTGGGATTTGTAAATAATTTATTCTTTATATAAAAGTTCATAAACATTTTAGTTATTTGATCTATCTCTTTGTCATTTTCTACTGATGATTGTTTATCAATTGAATTTTCAGTTTCATCTTGAACTTTTTACTTCTGCTTAGAGGTAGTAGATTTGAAAGAAATAGATTTTATTTTGGATTCATCATCCTCTTATTTATTGAATTTTAGTTCTTCCTCATACATTATCTACTTTTTTATCAGATCGTTTATTGGTAACTTGCTGATGTCAGAGGATTCTCTGATTGATACAGAAGTTCCTCTCCATCTATCTAGTAAGCATCTGAGTATTCTCATGACTTTCTCCTTGGTTGTAACATCCCTTCTCAGAGAGATCATAATTTTTACAATTTCATTAAACCTGGGATAAATGTCAAAAATAGACTCATCAGGCTTCATTTTAAAGTTATCATATTTAATAGTATATGTGTTAAGTATCATTTTTTTAATACTAGAGGTTCCTTCATGTGAAATAGATAAAGTGTCCCAAATTTCATGGGTTGTTTTACATGCAGAAATTCTATTAAACTCTTCATCACTTAAACAACAATATAGGCCATTCATGGCTTTGTAATTATTGTTATAGGTAGCCTTATTTGAGTCATCCCAAGTATTTATAACAGCATATGGAATCATATATTCATCTATAATTAAAGACCAAATCTCAAAACCCATACTTTCTATGTGCATTTTCATTTTAATTTTCAATTGTGCATAATTTTTTCCATTAAAGAATGGAGGTCTATTGGTAGCATCAACTTCCAATCTATTATACATGATAAATAAATAGGATTTTAAAGAACTATAAGTTTATAACTAACAAAAATTTAAAGATCTTTAAAATATAACTAAAATCACAGTTGAAAAATATTTTAAAATAGATTTAAAATTTTGAAAACAACGAATTGAAAACAACCTCTAAAACCAAATGTTGGTCGGATTAGGACACTCAAGAGGGGGTTAATTGAGTTCCTATAAAAATTTCTATTAAAAAGTTTATTTAAAAGGTTCCCCCAACTTAAAATAAAACTATATAGTTAACCAAGGTAGTAAAATTATAATATCTTGACTATTCAAATAGTTTCTCAGAAGATTGATTAATTCTCAATTATAATAATATGATATATTGATACAACTTTTGAAACTACTCTAACAAATAAAAATAGTTATAACTACTATACAAGACTAAATATCAATATAAAATTTATTTTTCTAAAAAATGAATTAAAACAGATAAAGACTAAATAGAAAACATAGTAGATATAAAACAAGTGGTTTAGTCTCAAGCAGAGACTTAGTCCCCTCCACTTGGTGATCACCCTCCACCAAGAAACATATATAACTAATGATTTTGATCCACACCCTAGATCGGGGTTGATACAACAGTACATAGATTGTCCAGGTCACAGGATCTCTACCACAGTTCTCTAAGGGAACAAAAACAACTAGGTCATACAAGACCTCTTCCACAGTTCTTTGTGGGATGAACAAGTGTAAAAAGACATTTGTTTAAGGATATCTAGTATCCTCCAGTTTAGTGTAGGAGATAGTTTTTTTTCAAAAAACACACATACTAATCATAAATGTAATAAAAGGTACACTATATAGTAATAAAATATTAGATAATGTTTAGAGGGATCTTTGTGTTATGCAGTTCAGCATTGGACTCTTTGAATGTAGGATATGAATCTTGAGTCCTCTTCTAGAAACAAACACTAAAATAGAGGTTTTAGGAGAACTATGTTCTATTTTTCTAGGAATATGAGATATTATTATCCTTCATTTTTTTTGGATACTGCAGGGATGATGGATCTATGATGAACAGTAGTTCTCTAGTTCACAGCAAGCAGTAATGGATAATTCCTCGTGTGTTCTTCTTTGTGTGTGTTGCTCGTGGGGTTCTGACCGTATCTTATTGTGTATGTGTGTCTGTGCATGTCTACCAATGTGTATATATTTCATTCTATCTTCTTTGTATATATATTCTTGTAGCCCAACAATTTTCATGTTTAAGGTAGACACAGTACCTTGTATTTATGAAATCCTCATTTAAGATGTCAGCAGAAAAGAATTAAATTTATTAGGTGCATTAAAATACTCAAAATATGACAGTTAGAAGTAATTTAAAATAAATGAAATTTTAAACATCCTATCAGTGAGTTCTTGATCATTATATCCTTCTATCTGTAACTCATTACATCAATGTTTCATTATTTTGGTCTTTCCATGTGTTGGTGACTCATTGCATCGGTGACTCGTTTTAACTGTAAGTGAGTCCTTGTGTCGATAGCACCATGCATCGGTAGGTCATTTGAACTGACTATAGGTCATCTGCATCGGTAGTTCATTTACATTAGTAGGTCATATGCGTTAGTAGGTCATTTTAATCGGTAGTTCATCTATGTCGATAGGTCATTTCCAACTGTAGGTCATCTGTTCAGAGGTCAGTTGAACTGTTGGTATCTAATCTATTCTGTCGGTTTCAGTCTGTTATACTTAGACAATATTTTCGCTTGGACTGTCTTACAACATAAATATTAACAGAATTTACTAAATTAATATGAGATCATAGATAAACATAATTTCACATATTGAAATGTAAATAATCATGATTGAAATGTTTAGACATGATTAATAGGAATTGAGATGATTAATATAAATTGACATGATTTGTGATTATTAAAACAATTAATACTAGATAGGGTGGACAACAGTCTCCTATAGTCCAACAACAAGTTAAAAATAGGAGGATATAATGTATAATGAGTCTACAATTGTCCCAAATAAACACTCATGAATTAGGCTAAAATCCCTCCCAATAATTGAATGTTAGTTCCTGCACAACCTGCCTATAAATATTGCTCTCCAAAATTGGTATTAGAATTACCCTTAGCATATGTAAAGAAAACATACCAATTAAAATAATTAATATCAGTTTGATGTCAACCCAAAAAAATCATCCTATGAATCACATCAAGCCTACATGTATCTAACACAAGGAAATCATAGATATGCTTATAACTAATGTCCATGATAGTATATCGTGGACACATATGAGTACCCTAACACCACAACCTTGAGGGATTATTTATTAAAATCACCCAAGGAATGAACTTCATAACTCATAATAGTCCACTCATAAATTTCACTGATAAAAATGTTTGTGAAACACCCCTATAAGAAACATTAGCTAGAATATATGCTACTAATATCATACCTCAAATAGAAGATAAACACTTGTAATTAGTAGAGAGTTCCTTATCAATATCTTATAACTAGATTGGACTAATGACACTACCATAGCCTATAACTAATTGACTACCCTAGTTAGATCCACTCAACTACGTAAAACTCTTAGAACCTAAACCTATTCATCACCCTAATCGACTAAATAAACTCCACACAGTACCTTATCAAATATTATTGTATCTAAATTTAGACCATAAAGCCTGAATATTTCTTCAAACATAGTCAAAAATAAATTAAATCTATAAAATATTTTAGATACCCCATATATCTACAATAATTACACTCTACTAGTGTTTTAGGGAACTTCATTCATATATAACATAACCAATCACACTGATGACATATTAGAAGAGTCCTCCCACATTAAGAAGAAGAATAACCATGGCTTTGATAGGGATTACAATTACCACTCCTCCAAGAATAACTAAAATTCCATAATTTTTATCTTGAATAACTACTCTTGGACCTAGTATAAAATATAGAGTGACTAGAAGATCTTCTTTTGTCTTGGTTACTTCAAGTTATGAGGGTTTGGTTCATAACCTTAGGAAAATATATTATCCAAATGATGTTCACATGAGACAAAATATAATCCCTCATCCTATTTTAAAAATGGTGAACCCTACCAGTCTCATCAAATTATAATGAAAGAGAAAAATGAATAAATTCAATGAAATGGATTGTATATCCCATCACTAACATACTTTCCTAAATTAGATACATGAAATCATAATCCATATAATCTCTCAACATGTCATGGAAGATATGATCAAATGAGAGTGCCTAAAATTCCTCGAATGATATCCCCATATATTGATCATATTAGACTAGAACATACCACCAGTTTCTTTCTATTCATGTAGGAATATACACAAAAAAAATCACCCACCACTTAGGTGGAGTACCACGATTATCAAAGATAGTATACTTATAATCAATTCATATCTTAGTAGCATGAGCTATACTCTCTCTTGAATACAGAGGGAGATGTTACAACTAGAACTATCATGTCAAGTCCAACATGGGTAACCTAACCATATCCACATCATCACCAATAGACTATAAAAAATAATAGATACACTCTCATTATTTCTAATAAATATGAGGTGCAAGCATAATAGGAGGATTTGTCTAAAAACTGGTGGTTCATGCTCTTGTCAACCCACCTAGTGCTCAATAAGTGATCATCATAGTGTAATGTCAGTAAAATGATAGATACATCAATTAAAATCACAATTCACTAATAATATATATATATATATAATATAGGATATGATGTAATATTAAAAGTATCCCACTACACTATAAACACACCCTATAAACAAGAGTCCCATAAAAACTTGGGTGCTCTCTCTTGTCCTGAATATCCACTATAAGGGTTAGAATTAGATATGAGTTGGATTAGAAATATGAATTTACTAAGAATGAACAATATAATCAAAATAATCATAGTGCTTTGTGATATCCCATAACTGATCTAATCTTACATAATTAAACTCGATTGGCCACATGGCCTCAAGTGCACCTTCCTGTATGTGAGAGTCTTCCAACTTGAAACAAGGGTCTACTATGGTAGAGTGGGGAGATTATAACCTCTTTATCATAGAGAATCACAAAGATAAATAATAATATATAAATTAGTAAAAGAAATATAATAGATATAATAGAAGTAAATAATCTAGATATAAATTCAGAAATAACACTATACTATGCCATATAAAAAAATTTGTCAGCTCAATATAAAAATAGGGAGTGGAATAGAAAAACTATAAAATAGTTTGTAAAACAAAGAAATGTGAAACACCAATAACATACCATGTACTAAGTCACTACTATTATTCCATTCTTCAGCCTAGTAATGAGATCAAGCATCCAAATCATCTTGTTTTCCTTTTATCCCCACCTGTATTCATGATGTTTTTCTGAGTACAAAATGTGAGCCTGAACATGGTGTGAGTAAAACTCAATAGGCTACCAAAAACAACATATAATACTATCTAGTTTGTTATTATAAAATGGATAGTGTGAATGTATAATAAATGTAAAATATAAATATAAATATAAATAACCCATATCAAGATAAGTCTCCTCATGTGATACCTGACCAACCATACCTTCTTGGGAACAATACAGAATGACTTTAATAATTTTAATTTATATAAATAAGTTCAATACATGAGGTGTGTAACCATGGAATCCATATACATTGATAATCAAATGGGACCTCATAAGTTCCTTGGCATTGAATAACTAGTAATTGAGGGTAATTTGAAGGGGTGTACCCTTAGAATTTCACTATGAGGGGTTCTACCTAAGCCCTGGGAACAAGTCCTAAGTATCCTTAGTGCTAGTCTTGATTGGATCCCAAGGAGATAATATAATGTCTTATATAATCATAATTCTAAATCCAAATACATAATCCTGGTAATTTTATTTATTTTTTTGGAAATAAAGTGAACTATCAGTGTTACACTGAGGAATTCACATATATAAGACATTGACTGAGCCCTAGTATGGTATTTCACTTAGCAGTTACACCAATGAATTAGATGGAGCCCAATAATCCCATCCAAGGAATTTGATATCATAAATACAAGTATCTATAAAAGAATTCAACACCATTAAAGTGATCTAGTTCCATGGCCATAGGAATCCGTTATAAAATTATCCATACCAAATCGGAATCCATGTATCGTGCAAGTCATAACATAATATGTGGTCAAGGGCCAAGTGAATTATCCATACCCTTTACATTTATTGTATATAAAAATTTCCTTAGATCTTATCTAAGTAATTCCATAACA
This sequence comes from Viscum album, assembly GCA_963277665.1. Lineage (NCBI taxonomy): Eukaryota > Viridiplantae > Streptophyta > Magnoliopsida > Santalales > Viscaceae > Viscum > Viscum album. The sequence goes on from OY728141.1 coordinate 760,447,558, forward strand.
AAACCCTTGTCTCACCCTAAAATAATATAATATGTGGGAAAAGGCATGTTAGTATCGATGAAATTTATTAATTTATTTAACTACATTGGACCATTCCATTTATGAGTAATCCATGTTTCAATGGAAAACATCCATTCCATTTCACAATTTAGTTTTATCATTTAATCATCTCACATAAAAGTGAATAAAAATGGACATGTGAGTATACATTCCATATTAAAAAAAATAATGTCAATTGCGACTTCAACTAACAAGTTGAAAGTTCAACTCACCTAAGGGGTGGTTTAGTCATAAGGAAATAATGATAGTTGTTTGAATTTATTCTAACCTACCTCTAGGGGATGTTTTGGGTTGATTTTATAAACGTAAAACCATGTAAAAGGGTCTAAATAACATCAAGTTCATGGTTTAACCAATTTATTGAAGGTATCAATCATTTTAGGAGAAATGAACAGAATGTTTGACATGCGACACAAAAACAAAATATACGAACGTTTAGAATTTTAGGGAAATGTATAAGACCACCTACATTTTTTGGATAGAATAAACCTCATCTAGTATCGACCTCTAATTTTTCCTAGAATGAGAAAAATTATAAGAAATAGGAAAAGACCCAGAAAATCATGCATATGATCTTTCATAGAAATAATATCCGAGATGGTGATGTAAACTGAGAAAAGGTAAAGAGTAATCATATAATAAATGAGGATGATACAACCCAATTTACAAAAATTTATTGAGATCTTAGATGGAGAATATACAAAAAATTTCATGATAAGAAGGGTAGTATCTCATGCATGGGGTGTTGATGTGTGTTTGAGGGTGGAGAAACGAAGAATAAGAGTTAAAGGATAGGAGGGAGAAATAGTAATTTCACACTTTTTAAAGGGGTGAATGTTTTGGCTTCATAGTTTTACAAACCTTGAATCAACCATGCATGGAACACTACCCATTCACAAACCCCTCACATCCTTATTGTACAAGTTTAGAAAAATCGGGATCAAACCATGCATTTGGCGTTGTCTCATGACCCACACCCCATACGACCTTGGTGAATGGATAGAAAAAATGTTATCACATCATGCATGGTACATCTATAATTTTTTCATTATTTTCATGAACATGCGACCTATATTTCATGATTTGATGAATCATGTTCTTCTTTTTCAAGGAATCATGACTAGTATTAAACCCACACTAACCGTGCACCTCATCCTGTTTCATCAAAAATGGGAAATCTGGGCCCTGAACCAAGATCAAACACTCCCGAAAACTTCATTATCTATTTAAGAACATAAATTTGGATAAAATATAATGTTTATTATAAAATTAATTGCATAAAATTCCCAATAAAAAATCAGTAACTTACAAACTCACCTCTATTAAAATACTCATCTTAGAGTTTCTCTGAGGGTGTTTGATCTGTATCAAAGAATAACTCAGGACACTGAACATGTATATCAATTTATCTCTCCCAAGTCTCATCATATACATAGACATGATACCATAGAACTAAAACTAGAGGAATTTACCATCCTCAAAGAGCTTTAATGATGTTATCAATAATAAAAATAGGATAATCCTCAAAATAAGCATCATTTTCAAAGTATAATTCCTTATAATAAAAAAATTATATGGATTGGAATAATAATATAGAAGATAAGAAACATGGATGAAATCATGTATAGATTGGTACCTATGATAAAGATCTATATGATAGGCTACTGTCTTGACACTCTCCAAAAATCAAAGGGTCCAATCAACCTAGGTTCCTAATTCCCTTTTCTCTATATTCATAAATGACCCAATCTTGGTGAAACATGAAAGATGACACAATCTCCCACCTCAAACAGAAAAAGTATATTATGATGATTTATATAAGTCTTCTATATAAATTGACATGTATCTATACATTTCCAGATTTTTTATACGAACATTAATGTTTACTAAATGAGACATGGTCCTTGTATCACTACCTCCCCTAACTCTAACTAGCATAATGGGGATCGACACAACATACCATATAGGGCCTTATTAGGAGAAATATGTATAGTCTCTTGGAAACTATTATTATTTTAGAACTCATTACGTTGTAAATTTCTTTCCCAAGAACCTCTAAAATCAAGGAATCATTCTATAAGAATGACCTCTAACACCTATATAGTATTCTTGGACTGGTCATTGGTCTGAGGGTGATATGATGTACTTAAAGGTACCAATTAACCCAAATCCTTCTATAACCCCTTCCAGAATCGTGAAGTGAACCAAGAATACATATCTGGTACGATGGTATGTGGAACCCTATTAAGGCATATAATCTATCAAATAGATATCCTCTTATGTTTTTCTATTGAAACAGTCTCTCTAATAGGTTATAAATGAGAAACATTTTTCAACCTATCTACAATAACCCATACATTATTATTTCCTTAAGGTGAATTCGGTAACCCCATCATCAAATTTACAATGATGTCATCCCATTTTCACTCTAGAATGGGTAGAGGATAAAATATAACAATAGTCCAATGTTTTTTTCCTTCACCTATTGTTAAGTAGTACACTAAGTAAGAAATTGTGGCATATGCTTCTTTAGATCAAGACACTAATACTAGAAATGTATGTAATAATACATCTTGGTATGTACACAATTCACTTCCATTCTAAGGGATGAGACTATCTCATCAATTATTATCACATTTCTATAGAAACATAGACATGCCCATGAATCTATAAGATATCATCCTTATCAACAAAAAATCAAAGCAGTGGGTCCTCACATGAAACACATTCCCTCAAGGATAATACTTCTCGATCAGATAGTTTCCCTTTATTCACTTGATCTAAATGTGATGAGTTCAATACTAAATCCATAAGAATTGGATTACCATGAAAATATTGGACTTCAATATGCATCTCAAAAATAATATTCATCAACTACCCTTCACAATTGGATTCCTGAACAGCTTGTGTCTGAGTTTTTATCCTCAGAGCATCTAAAACAACATTTAAATTTCTATGTATAAAAGAAACCTAGAAATCATAATATTAAAGGTATCTAACACATATTCACTATAAGAGGTTAAAATCACGCTGAGTTAATGTGTATTGGAGAATTATTTTATCAGTGTATAAAACAATATATTACCATATTAAATGTTGTCTCCAATAACATAAAGGATGAACAGGTACTGATAACTCAAGGATGTGTTTCTGGTAATTGCACTTGCGAGGCCCCATATTTTAAGACACTGACTCCACAAATAATTACCCTTTCATAAAATTTCTCCATGACTGATGCCTAATTAATTACAATAAACTTTATATCCTCTAATAGGCTTAAGAAAAATTAGTATTAGTGGTGAGGTTATCCTTCCTTTCAACTGTTGAAAGGATTTCTCAAAATCATCATATAATATAAACATAACACATTTCTTGGTCCAACCCAAAAAATTTTCTTCAATTATAAATAAATACAAGACATAATTATTATAGTAACTAATTATCCACAAGAAAATATAAATATAAAAAAACTTCTCAGGATTCTCCTAGGAATCTATGGTCCCCACCTTCTCTATATCCATAGATACCCATGATTTTGATATAATTTTACTAAGAAATTGAGATTTATCAATCCATAATTTTTATTTTCTAATTATGGGAAAGAACCTATACTATTTTAATAGACTTAGAATGATTTCAATGTGTTTTTCATGATTGTGTTGAGTTTGAGAATACACTAAGATAAAATCCATAAAAACTACCACAAAGGAGTCCATGTATGGGTTGAAAACATGATTCATCAAATCTATAAAGATAGCTGGTGAATTAGTTAGACCAAATAAAAATACTAGGTATTTTTTATAGGATATATCAAATTTTGAAAGTTGTACATGGTATATCTATGGGAATAATCCTTACATGATGATAACCTAGTCTCAAATTAATCTACAAGAATACCCTAGATACTTGGAGGTATTAAAAGATATCATCTATATGAGGAAGTGGGTGTCAGTTATTAATTATAAGTTGATTAAACCACTGGTAATCCATTCATAGACTGAGATCCCCATCCACATTCTTAGTGAAACTTATAGGTGAACCCCAAGGAGAAGTACTGAGTCACACAAATCCATTGGACTATAGGTCCTCTAACCACCTCTTGGAAGGTGGAGCTGGTAAAGATCCACTCCCACTATGAACATATGGGAAGGTTTGATATAATATTTTAATATAGACCACTATACCATATTATTGATACTCAACTCAGTATTTTTTTACACTAAGACATCATGTGACCTCACCTCCCAGACTAGTGGAATACCATATAACTTCCCATGCATATAATATGACTACCAACATCATACAGATAACCCTCAAATTGATGCTTCCAACTATTTTATGTATAGATTAATATTATTGATGTTGAACCACCTTGATTACTACAATCATCCTCTATTAAGTTTTTATTGAAGATAAGGGTCTAGTTTAGAAACTCAGAAATGGTATCAAGTTGGAAGATGTCAACCTATGATTATGTGGCATACCTATGTCTATCCTAATAATGTATCTTCCTGGACATCTTATCATCGATAAAAGTTAGTTCAAAACTTTGAAGCTAAGTTATGAGAGTTTAATAGTCTATAAAGAACATTATACCCTATACTAGGTGCATAAATTCCATAACTCGGCTACTTATCAACATTTGAAGAAAGAAGTATTAATAGAAGGGAGTTTGGAAGTCCCTCCAGGACAAGTCTTGATGTTGATATACCTAATTTAGAACATCCTATCATTTTTTGGTGGATAAAAGAAGCATATAGACCATGAGTTTGGGCATCCTTTATAGAGGCATCTCTAGATTCTTGACAATAGATTGAATGGAATCAAGACATGACTCAATAGTTTGGGAGGTACCATCCTCCAAAAAAGTAGATATAAGATACTAATGGAACTCTCACGTCAAATTTGAACTTATGGTTGTATATTGTGGATTTCCCTCCATAGACTATAATAATTACAAGAAACCCACTCAAAGAATATAATTAGTTACTTATCTAGGTAAAAGATATGGTACTACTGGTGGTTCTAATAATGGAAATGTAAATAGGAAAAGTCCCACCACTTCAATATCATGGTAATTTTTACCTTCTTGGAAATTAAACTAACACCATCATGGAGGTATATATCTACAATGACAAGAACATTCCATAAAAAATAATAAAATAAAGAAGCGATTTACTCATGTAACATGATAGGAATAAGGTCTTACAACTCGAAATCATACTAACCCAACAAACCAAATATGTGGTCAGGTTTTTGGTAGGATTTCATGTCCCAATCATAGGGGTTTCATTATATAGATTATCTATTTAATATTATAGAGGAATCCACCCTTTAAGATATAATTGGAATCCTCATTTAATTCCAATCAATTCATTTATGATTCTAAATTTAACAAATTTTATATTTATAAAATGATTCAATTAGATGAATTGCCACTACCATGTTATAAAGAATAAATATGTATATGATATAATTGGCATCCATGTGATTGTAACCCATCCATTACAACCATTTTCATGATGTAACAATCCCATATAACATGATTATATTATATGGATCACCACTTCAAATTTATATAAGCACATATTTATAATTTATAATTTTCATCCATTTAATCATAATCAACTAATGTTTCATCTTGTATAACAAATTTTATGTAGCTCAAACATGTGATCATTTTTTATTAAAGTTTCCACCATCAAGATATGTGAGTAAAAATAGTCTAGGTTGATTCAGACACATTAAGTAACTAAATATTTCCTCCATTTTCCCAGAATAAACATTAGTGATATTACCATTATAGAAATCATGGAACTTATAATATGTTGTATGAAATTCACATGGGAAAATAATGATGGCATGATATATGCCTGAAATATAAGTCTCTGGGGTCCTTTAATGATGCCTCTTCAACACATCCTTTCTATACATGGCTAAGTATAAATATCCATAATAATAAATATATCATAAATCATGTGTGTCTCCCAATGGTAAAAAAATAAAACTATAATAGAAGAAACTAAAACAACATGCCTCATCCTTGATAAAATTACTTTTCCCTATATGTGGATTATCTACTCACTTGAATAGACTCATTAAAAAATTTGACATTTCTTAATCTCATATCTACTAACCTAAAATAGTAAGGAAAAGAAATGTGACATTTGATTCTAGTTTGTAATGTCCCATAACTGATTCACTCATAAGTAACTAAAATAGGTTGGCCACATGTCCTTAAGATAACATCCCCATATTCCAGAGGCTGCCAAATAGAAGCTAGGGTCTATGGTGGTATGGTGGAGAGGATATAACCCAAATATCATAGTGTATAATAATAGTATATAATCATATATAAATCAGTGGATGTAGTATAATGTATGCAGTGGAAGTAAATCATCTAGATAATAAATATACAACTAACATTTCACTGTATCATATAAAAAATGATGATATCATGTCCATAAAAAATTGGGACCATGTATGAAACAATAAAATCTATAAAATAGTTTGAAATAATACTAGTATATAAACTCTGATACTATCCAAATAACTAGCTCAGTTATTTATACCCACACTCTCTCCAATTACAACAATTAAGAATCTATAGTTGGTAACTTCACATTATCCCTACACGAATCCATGAAATATTTCTGGGTACCAAAAAATGACCTAAATAGGGTGTGACTAAATCTCAGTAGGCCAAAACCAATGATTACTAATTCTATATAGTACATGAATATAAAATTAATAGTGTTCTATATAATAAATCTAAAAAATTATTGTAAACAACCCAAGCAGGGATCATGCTCCTCATGGGATACCTAACCGACCATACCATCTTAGACCTAATCTAAAATTTCTCTGAGTATTTTAATTTAGATAAATAAGGCTAGAGCCTGAGGTATGAAACCATGGAATACATGTACATTGATGATAATATGTGGTCTCACAAGTTCGATGGAATTTAATAATTATCAATCAAGGGTAATCTGAAGTGATGTACAATTGGCATTTCACCATAAGGGGTTGTACCTATTCCCTAGAAATATACCCTAAGTAGCCTAAGTTCTTGAATTTATTTGACCCCCAGGGGATAATCCAAGGAATTACATAATATTTAAGATAAATCCAAAGAGATAACACAATTAATTCAATTTATTTTTCTAGAAAATAAGTGAATTTTCAGTGCTTCACCAAGGAATCCATGTACACTGGTGAACATATTTGGTCTCACTAGTTTGATGGAATTTAAGAATTATCAATCAAGGATAATATAAAGTGGTGCACACTTTTCATTTCTCCATAAGGGGTTGTACTCATTCTTTATAAGCATGTCCTAAGTAGCCTCGGTGCTTGAATTTATTTGACCCCCAGGGGATAATCCAAGGAATTCCATAATCTTAAAGATAAATCCAAAGAGATAATATAATGAATTAAATTTATTTTTCTAGAAAATAAGTGAACTACCAGTGATTCACCAAGGCATTCATGTATATAAGACAATTATTAAAACCAAGTGTGGCACTTTACTTCATGGACATATTAATCAATCAGCTAACACTATATGAGACCATACAAGGAATTTTATGTCATAAATACAAGTATCATCCAAGGAATATTAGTCCATTAATGTGACCCTAGTCCATGACTATAGTAAAGAATAATATATTTCCATTTTTCATTTTAGCCTATCCATGGAATTCAGAACCATAATTAAAGTATCACCAAAGGCATAATATAATATGTGGTAAAGGTCTAAGTGATTTATCCATAGACATTACATTTCATGTATGTCAATGTGTACTATGATCCCATCTATGGTATTCTATATCAAAACCCATGTATCATCCATGATATAATATAATATGTAGTCAAAGTCTATGGTAGTGTTCGTGCAATTTATCGATTCGTTTAACAACATTAGATCATCCAATTTACGAGTAAATAAGGCCATGGGAAAAATCCATGCCATTTCAAAATTTAGTTCAAAAATTTGACCACATCACTTAAAAGTGAATGAAAAGTTAAATATGAGTATACATTACATATTAAAATTCCTTTAATTTAGGTATGGATTCCACTAATAAGTGGTATGCTTAATTTACACAATGGGAGGTTTAGTCACAAGGTAAAAACTATAGTAAATGAAATTTATTCAAGCCCACCTCTAGGGGTTATTTAGTTTCCAGTCATCAACATTCAACCTTGTAAAAGAGGCTACAGTACATCAAGGTCATGGTCAAACTAATTAATTAAAGGTATCACTCATTTTAGGAGAAACATGTAGAATGTTCATCATATGACACAATGACACAATATATAAAAAAATAGACTTTTAGGGAACCATATAGGAGCACCTACCTTAGACGGGTAGTTGAATCATCATCTAGTATTGTCATCTAATTTGGTTTATAACAAGATAAATAGGAGGATATAGAAAAATTTCTTGAAAATAGGGAATATTATCTCTTGTGGAAATAAATTCCAAGATGGTGAAGTAAACCGAAAAAAGAAGGAAGATGAATCACAGAATAACTAAGGGTGATTCAACACAACCGAAGACGGCTGATTCAGTTATTATATAGAGAAGATAAAAAACCTATAAGGATAAGAGGATATATCTCTCATGTGGGAGATTTTTTTCATTTGAGGGAGGATAAAATGAGAACAAGAGTAAATGACTCAGAGGGTAAATAGTAATTTACTAATTTTTAAAGGATCGCACGGTTTGGATGCTTAGTTTAATAAACCATGAAACAACTATGATTTCAAACCACCTATTACAAATACCCTCACATGGTTCATATACATAGTTACTAAAAAATTCTAAAAATATTCATTTTTCATTGTCTGAAGACCCACACCCTACACTTTTGAGGCTCGTTGGTAGATAAATTGTGTGCACACCATGTCTGGTACTTAAGCAATTTTTTCCAAATTTTTCATTATTATGTAGCCTAAATTGGATGGTTTTAAAAACCATTCTCCCACCTTTACTAGATAAAGGTTTGACCCACATGTTTAGTACTAGTAGTGTGGTAAATATGTTCCTCTTCATTTTTCATCAAAAACTGGAACTCTAGGTGCAAAAATAGGCCCTAACACTCCTAAAACCTCCATGATCTCATTATGAATATGCTAATATGTGGCTTAGATATACCCAAGAATAAATAATATCATAAGGTATGGAAAAAAATTGTCTAATATAAACCATATATAAAATAGTAAAAAAAATTATCAACCACCATTTTGTAACATCTCCTGGCCTGTTTGACCTCCAATGTGATAGAACTAGTGGCAGTAACTACCTCATGTGCACCTACCTATATGATATAGGTTGCTGAAAAAAATGATTGTTTATGTAATAGAAGATAAGACTATACCATTATGTAGAAATGTTTCTGAATCATAGTGTTTGTAATGATAAACATAAAATACAAAAAAAAACATTAACATGGAATTACGATATTGACCATAATTCGGTAAAGAAACCAACATGCATGATAACAAGATGAGGTAAACTATAATACCATACTTAAATATATAATGGCAAGGTTTCCCTTGGTCTGACCAGAAAAAAATAGTCTAAATACTGCCATATAATGGAAAATACTATAAATAAGGACTTGAGTCCTCACCCAACCCTATTATCAAACACTAGCTAGGCTCCACCAGTTGATCATTCAACCACATGGTACTGTCCCTTATTCATACCTATGACCCCAAGATCTCCTAGTACCAAAGTTCCAAAGAAGGTTGTGAGTAAAAAATATTAGTCTACCACCAATGTCTTACTTAAAATATCTAGAATATACAGTTATATGTATAGTGTGGTATACTTGTAAATAAACATCAGGTAGTGGTTGTACTAATAAATGAGTCACAACCACATGTAAAAAATAGATTATCAGGTGAAACTAAAAATATTTCATCTAGTTTTAGAGTGTCTTTGAACATATCACATGACTACTGACCAGGAATCATGTCCTGAATCTTAAAAATGTGTATAACATCCATATATAATATAAAATATAAAAAATAGCATATTTGATAAAAAAAGTCCAAATTTTGGGTATAGTGTATAGTAATATCAAAATAATATTCACATGTGAGGTATAAAATATAAGTCAATTTAAAAATAATTTCAAAACATTTCAATAGAAATGGTTCTCATATGGGAATAACATCACCAAGAGATAAAATAGTATTGATAATCATGTCTTGATATTCTCATTTAAGTGTAGGAATAACATCCCCAAATGATATTATGGTACTAGGAATCCCATACAAATTCCATCACCAAAGAGGGAATATCATCCCCATCTACGAAATTATCAAAATATGGAAAATCCTCCCTTGTCTTAAGGCTCAACATAATTATGAAATCCTAGGAATGTTCATTAGCATAAGGTCATCACATCCCCTTCCATAAAAGCATCAAACCATGGATAGTATGTACCACTTCCTAATGTAGATTAATTATCTAGGAAAGTGTCTCATGACATATATTATCAAATTAAAATGGTAATTTCATCCCATTACATCAAGAATAGATTCCTAGTCATTATAATACCAAATAATATGCACAACTTCCCACATCATCAGTATCATATCCTTATTCGACATTTCATCCCAACCAAATTCATAAATAGAAATATGGGAATGTCATCTAAAATACATATCCAAAAACACAGAATGTTTCAATTAGTAGCTCAAAAAACATGATATAAGTAGTTTCTATAAATTTTGACATATCATACCACTCATATTTAAATATAATCTAGTTCGGTTTTCACATACATGACCTATATTCAATACCAATACGAAGGTACAACCTACTTAATTTAAAATAATTATTTTGGAGTCACACTCAACCTATAATATTACATAAAGATCCTAATAAGGTCTAATAGAAACCCTTATGTTCCATAAGAGATATGTTTTCGTTTAGGCACCTAAAATCATTCACATATCCAACTTCAAAAAGGCTACCTAAACTTATTTAAGTCTACATTGGCATCCCAAAAATCAGGAAGCCTTTTTTGGGTACTGATAATAAGGTCCAATTGACATTAATTCATGTAAACATCCTTGAGAATCCAGGATCGTAAAATGAAACTATTGGGAAACTATTCATGGTCTTAATAATTATAAATAATTCTAAATTTATTGAATTTATCATTTTAAATTAGGATCAATCAAGTCCAATTAGATATACCCAAGCATCATACATGTATTGAAACATGAATAAATCATTGGGAAAGCTTATGGACCACCTCCCTCAATGTTTTAGGTTTATATTCCTTAAATATTAATGATTAGTTCTACTTTAATCAAAGGATCTATCAAATCAAATAGAAATTTCCTAAAAAATTGTGTAAATTTATTAGGATTACTGAAACCATAATAGATACCATGATTATAGGGAATGGAAATATTAGACTCACCTTAAGCTTCCAAATGAAAACAAAATGATAGTTAATTATACTAATAAATAATGTTTTAGGAGAAAGTTTGACTAAAAATGAGGGAAAATTGATGGGGGGTTTATACAAGTTGTGGGAAGATATTAATTGGATTAAAGGGTATAAATCCTTTCAATAAAAATACCACCCCAAATAAAAATAGAGTGTTTTAGGTTATCATAGGAACTTCAGTGGGCTCCCACAAAAACACTTACTAGAGGATAAGTGGCACTATCCACATATGAGTTCCACTATTGTTCAATATCACCTAGAATTTTAGTGTACCCCTCTAACTACTTGAGCAAAGTTACTTCAACTATTCAGATATTCTTCTATATGAACGTTATTTTTAGAGGAATATAAATGAAAAATTATTTTTAGTGTTTAGAAGTCCTTAAATTATTATAATTAAAGGCTAAAATATTTTTAGTAAATAGTTAATGATAGAACTATTTTGGATTATAAACCTAATGTAAGAAGTTATAGATACTCTAAAAATTACACATTAAGGATTCTTGAAATTATAGATGCATCAGTCATAGAAAAAACTTTAAGAATCAATATATGGAAATTTATACTAAAAAATATAACTATATTGAATTGAAAATTCTTAAACTAGATGAATACTATCTTAAAACATTAGAGGGATTGGATGAAATAGATTTATATAAGAAAAAATTAATTTTATAAGAAATATTAGAATAAAATATATGCCAAAATAGAATATACTAAGAAAAAAATCAAGTAAATAATATAATTAAATATTAAAATACAAATATCGTAACTTCATAGACATTGATATTAATGAATAATACATCAATTTCTTATCAAATTTTAAACATGTGTTTTTAGGAATCTTTTAATAAATAAATATGGGAAGATTTTATGAATGAAGAGCCTGGACATGTAGATAAATAAAATACATGATATCTTCTTCCAGAATAAAAAAACAAAAAAATATTTTCGAGAAAAATGGATTTTCACAAATAAATTCAATAAAAATGGGTATGTGTCAAGAGTTGAAGACCAGCTTACATGAATTGTTGACTCGTAAATTAAGGTGGTTGATATTGATGAAAAATTTCTACCTATGGAATAAAGGAAAACTATCATAATATTTTTGGTTATTCCGGCCTAGATATATTATAGAATTAATCAGATTTATGCTAAATCAGTCTTTCAATATAAACATTTGAAAGAATAAACTTATATTAACCAGCCTAATGGTTTTCTACTTGACAGAGATGGATTTTTTTAATATAATCAAATAATTGTATAAATAATAGAAATTAAACTTTGGTGTCGGTTGAGTGGGAAAGAAAACCCCATAATAATGCAATAGGTTGGGGGTTCCACTCTTGATGGCCTAGAATTTGGGAGAGGGGATTTCATTGGGTACTTTAGAAGTATTGTAGTAGCTACTATAACATAGGAGAAACTATAATAGAAACATGTAATGTATTTGTGTAAGTTACTATAGATATGATGGTTACTGGAATGTTTCTATTCATATTAGGGGCATTTGGTCCAAAATATGGGCCTTTAGGCCTAAAAAACATGCTTTTAAGCCACTAAACCTTTAAGATATGTTGTTGTAATGGGAATAGAGGCCACTGGGCCTTTGGGTAATGTCAATGTTGCCTATAAACCCTATTAAAAATAGGTTTTTAATTAATAAATTAACAAGGTTCATCACCCATAACCTATTTTAAAAAGGAAGAAATATATGTGAGACTAGTACTCATAGCCTGATAACTATTTGAAAGTGATTGGTCATAATAATTATATTATTGATTTATATAAAAATTAATGGTTACAAATCCACTAATTATTACTATATATGTTGACAACCAAATATTTAAAGGTGATAATTATATTTATTTTAGTGATTTATCTTCATGAATAGTAATCTTTTTTGGAAACTTTATTCATAGAGAGATGATATAATTTATTGGGATCCAAGTCATTAAAGGATATATATGAAGTTTTTATATTATAAAAATTATTTAAAAGTGTAAAGACCCGCAAATTTCAAGGAAATTTTTTTCTTAATTTTCTTTGGAATTTTACAAGAGCGCAGCTTCAGACGGCACCTGATTCCGAGGCCCGGTGTGCCCGAAATCAATTTCTGAAGTTTGGCTCGGGTACGTTCAGTGAACGGACGAGCGGGTTTTTCTATCTTTTGAACCGGTGCCCGGAATCGAATTCTGAGGGCACCGATGAAATCGCAGCGCCGGTATTTGCTTAGAAACGCCTCTTCCGGAGTTGCGTTTGCTCAGACGTGGTTTTTAAATTTTGGGGCTTTAAGTTAGAAATAAAATAAAAATTTGTGCGACAACTTTATTTTATTTCACTTAAGCTGCTTGGAAGTCACTTGGAAGCCACTTGAACTGAGTTAAAGCGGATAGGGTGATATCTGGAAATATCCTACCCTCTTGGTAGGATATTTGTGCGGTGGGGCCCGCACGAGCCCCACCGTTTCTTTCGCTAAGTAACGCACCCGCGAAAACCCGTCAAAGTAACTGAAAAGTCAACCGACGCGTTTTCTTTAATTTCTTAACAGACCATTTAATTGGGCGGTTTATTTCGTGAATTAAATGGGCTGTTTCATTCGTTGAATTAATTCAACGAATTTAATGGGTCGTTACTTACGCGTTTTGCGTTTGTTGGCAAAATAATAAAATAGACAAACTTGTCTATTTTGGAGGATCCTCCTGTTGTGCGAGATCCTCTAAACCTCCACTCTCCCCGCGAAGAACGTGAAGAACGTGAAGAACGCCGGAACCGGAATTCGACGACGCACACCGTGATCTGCGACGTCGACGAACTCTACCCGCGACGTTCTTCGGCGACGCCTCTTCTTCCGCGGCCGATCCTCGTTTGGCAACTAAGGTGAGAATCGAATCTTCTAATTCTCCCCTTTTTATAATTCGATATCAACGGATTTAAATTAATTAAATCCGTTTGATCTTGATCCGGAGATCGTCGGCGCGATGTTTTTCCCGCGGTGCGACGAACGTCTCCTCCGCAACGACGCGACGATCCCCTCCTTCCGCGACGAGCGATTCCGCGACGACCTCACGTCCGACGACGACAAGGTAAGGGTTGTTGGAATATTTTATTTTATTTCCCGTGTTTATTCTTTTAAATAAAGAACCCGATCACAGAACAATTTTAATTTATTTAAAATTGTTGATTGGTTATTTCTTTTTCTCCCGTTGTTTATGACTAACGCGGAGGGTGCGGATCTAACGAACAAGACCCGGCAACCCTCCGCCGATCTTTTTGTTGTGCGGATTTGGCGGACGACGACGAACCGTGCGGCAAGGGCGATCCGTTGATCCCGCAGTGAAGATCGGCCCCCGGGAGGAGCAATGGCGCAGACGGGAGGCAAAACGGGCCACCGGAGCAACTCCGGCGGCCCGCGGAAGGCGGCGGCGGCGCGGGTCGCCGGCGCGCCGCCGGAGGAATCCGCCGCGGCTCGGCCGCGGCGGCGGCGAACCGCCGGACCGCGTCCGCGGTCCGGCCACCCAGCACGCGGGCCGCGTTCCTCCAAGCCGCGGGTCAAACCCGCGGCGGTTTCTCTTCGGCCGCTCGGCCGAAGCCGAGCCGGCCGGTCCGGTCGGCCGGGCCGCGCCCAGGCCGGACCGGACCCGGCCTAGCCGGGTCGGGTCGACCCGGTTCGGCCGACCCTGGGGGGGGGGGTTCGGGCCGGGTCGCCCCGGGCCCAGAACCCCCGTTTTCGGGCCCTCTTCGGTCTTTTGCCCGTATCTTGGGCCTGGGACCTCCGATTGACGAACCGTCAGCGGCTACGCGATCCTTGGATCGATACGGTCGTTTCGGTATATTATACTCAAGCTTTCGGAAGACTTTGGGTTCGGCCGGGTTGGTTCGTACACGAGACCAACCGGGCCCTCGGAGCGGAAACGCTCATAACTTGAGCTACGGACGTCCGATCGACGTACCGTCAGCTGTGGTAGTTTCCTCTAAGTGAGACGGAACTTTTGGCATACTCCGCCCGAGGATCGGACACAGGCGGAGTACGGTCGGGTTGGTTTTTCCCTAAAAAAACCAACCGGGCCCCTGGGACGAAAATGCCAATAACTCTCAGACCGGGCGTCCGATTGACGCGCCGTCTGTTGCGTTGAGATCATGTTGTCGATACGGAACTTTTGGATACATCAACTTCGGACTACATGTCAGTTGATGTATCAGCCTCTCGGCTCGTGGAGCGGACCCTCCTAAACGAGCTCGCTGTGTGCGGGAACCCTAGCGCTGGCTGTGACTTCGACGACAGAGCAGAGATCCTCCGTGGACTGCGACGACGGCAGAGCAGAGATCCTCCGTGGACTGCGACGACGGCAGAGCAGAGATCCTCAGTGGACTGCGACGACGGCAGAGCAGAGATCCTTCGTGGACTGCGGCGACGACTGTGCAGAGATCCTCAGTGGACTGCGTCGACTACTGCACTCAGCGATCCTACGTGGATCAGTGCTACAGGTTCTGTGTGAGCCTGATCCTATGTGGGTCCTTACTACCGGTTCTGTGTGAGCCACTGCCTACAGGTTCTGTGTGAGCCCGATCCTGTGTGGGTCTTTTGCGGGGGTTAGTACCTATCGATCCTTCGTGGGTCTGACGACTTAGATGGATCAGTGATCATCTTTGACGTCATCTGAAAAAGTATACCTGGTTGAGCTGAATCTTATGTTACTCTCCTTTGTGGATTGTGTTGAACTATCCTATGTGGATTTACTATTTACTGTTTACTCTCCTTTGTGGATTTGAGTCTTGCTTTCCTGTGTGGATTGAGTTGTTCTTGAGCTCGTGAGCAGAGCTAGAATTGGGGACTTAGGTATATGTACGGGCATATACCTAAGTCGAGTCAGATGTTACTTCGTGATTGCACCTTCCTTTTTTTTCTATATCCTTTGTGGATTTCGGGAGACCATAGGGGGTCTCGGGGTCCTTACTGAGTAGCTTATACTCACCCCTGCACGGGCTATGCCCGCACCTTGTTGTGTTGGATGCAGACGACGGACAGCGCTGATCACGGTTGGGGCGTGAAGCAGGATGGTACCTGGAGGCGGACCACTGGGCGGGACGTGCTCGGAGCGGACGTGGGACCCGAGGAGCCTAGAGGCTATCTGTACCCACCCTTCAGGTGGGATTGCCAGTGGACGACACGAGGCCGCCGTCTTTTCTTCAGTTGTTGTTCTTTACTTTTTCAGTTGTACTTTCAGTTGGGCTTGTATTCCGGCCCCCTTTACTTTTCTGCACTTGTAGTTACTTTCCGCTTGCTGACTCTGTGGTGGTTGTTACTTATAAGGAAATGCCTTCCCTGTTTACCGGGATTTTACGCCTTGGTGCTAGTCGCCAGCCCCTGGCCTATGGAAGGCGAGCTTGGGGTAGTCACGGCACGGGTCCCGAGGTCGGGTCATGACAAATTGGTATCAGAGGTGGTCGGTTCTACCGCAGACTCTGATCGTCTTTTCTTTCTATATGAAGCAATAGTGTTTAGTGTATTGAGTGTGGTTATCAGTTCAGGGAGCCCAGTGTTGGTGCGGCGGCCGACGTATCCGTACACCAGGACCCTGACTCCTGATTTCCGACTTAATGCATGAAAACATTGATTGCGTGTGTGTTTCAAGTTTTCTTCGTGATTACTTGTGTCAGCTCACCGGGTATACTGATCTGCTTCATGAAAGTCTCAAGTTTTCCTTGTGATTACTTGTGCCAGCTCACCAGGTATACTGTTCTGACTGTGGTGCTCTTGTTCTCCTTTTCAGGATGGCCCCGCGACGACAGCCAGCTAGGGTTCCGAGTGTAGGGCGCGACGGCAGCCCACCGAGCGACGAGGCCTCGGTGCAGGGCCCTTTGCCAGCAGTGGCACCGTCGGTAGCTTTACCCGCCGAGCCACCGATGCTGCTAGTACCAGACGCTGACGATGCACGTTGCCTCAGGGCACTGCATGAGTTTCAGAGCCAGCGACCGCCCAGGTTTCGCGGTGAGGCGGACCCCCAGGCCGCCGAGGACTGGCTAGAGGCGGTGGTACGGATCTTTAGGCTAGTGAGGACACTAGCGGATCTCATGGTGATTCTCGCGGCGAGCCTCCTGCAGGCGGCGGCAGGACGATGGTGGAGCTTGATGCTCCAGGTTCACGATGAGGCATCCTTGCTCTGGACGGACTTCGAGAGCCTCTTCCGCTCTGAGTTCGTCCCGTCCACCCTCCGAGCGGTGCGCATCCAGGAGCTTCTCCAGCTGCGCCAGGGCAGCATGACGGTCGCTCAGTACGCGGTGAGATTCACTGACCTATCTCGCTACTCGACCGACATGGTACGGGACCCCTTCTTCCGGGCCCGGACCTTCGAGCAGGGCTTGCGACAGGAGATTCGGGCGTCGCTGATCTCCCTCAGCATTCCGACCCAGGCGGGAGTGCTGGAGCGAGCCCTCCTGATCGTGAGCTTCCTGGCAGAGCCTTCTTCAGCGGCGAGACCTAGCGCAGGGCGGCATGTAGCTGAGTCTTCGGCAGCAGGTAGCCGACGGATGACTCTCGGGTCCAGGCAGACCAGACCCCCACGCAGACGGCCTCAGGACACCGGCTCAGCAATGCGGGGCACACAGCGGAGTGCCAGCCTTCCGAGAGGCAGGCTGTGCTACTCCTGCGGCGGGCAGGGTCACATGGCTCGTGACTGCCCGACTCGCCGATCAGAGGAGCAGCAGACGGTGGAGGGGCCACCCAGGCAGAGGCAGAGGGTCGACCGTGGCGGTCCGCAGGGAGGAGGCGGACGAGGCAGAGGAGCTGGCCGAGCAGCGGGTGGTGGGCGACGCTTCCAGGCTCTACCCCCACCACCACCAGGAGGGCCACCTCGACCACAGGGAGCTGGTGGGCAGGGACAGGCCCAGCTCCAGGCAGTGGAGGCCTACGACCCCGACATGCCAGAGATGATTCGAGGTACGATCTGTGTTTATTCCACCCTTGCTGCAGTACTTATAGACACAGGAGCGAGTCACTCTTTCATAGCCTCTGCCCTTGTTCGGAGCTCGGAGATTCCGACTGAGCCGTTGGCTCGATCCTTACGGCTAGAGACTCCTACGGGAGCAGACTCGGCGATTACGCACTGGTGCCGGCAGTGTGAGCTTACTCTAGGAGGCGAGAGATTCGGCTGGGATCTCCTTGTAGTGGCGTCGAGGCCTTACGATGTCATCTTGGGCATGGATTGGATATCCATGGTTCATGCCCAGATCGACTGTTTTAGGCGCAAGGTGCGATGTGTTCGCACCGACGGGAGCAGGTTTACCTTCACCGGCGAGAAGGGAACCTTTGCAGCACAGGATGGACTTCCGCGGAGGAGAGTGCAGCCCATCTCTCATCAGTTGGCTAGCCTCATCCTAGGAGCAGTGGACGTGCGGAGTCCAGTTTTTCCTGCAGTGGTGGACCAGTACGTGGACGTCTTTCCCGACGACGTTCCAGGGCTACCTCCTCGTAGAGAGGTAGACTTTTACATCGACTTGTACCCCGGGACAGCCCCGATATCTACTCCAGCATACCGGATGGCCCCCGCTGAGCTTCGAGAGCTGCGGGTACAGTTGGAGGACTTGCAGAGCAAGGGGTTTATCCGACCCAGTGTTTCACCCTGGGCTTCCCCGATTTTGTTCGCCAAGAAGGCGGACGGGAGCTTGCGACTGTGTGTCGACTATCGTCGCCTGAACCAGGTGACAGTGAGGAACAAGTATCCGCTGCCACGGATTGATGACCTCTTCGATCAGCTCAAGGGAGCGTGGTGGTTCTCGAAGATAGACCTCCGGTCAGGCTATCATCAGCTCAGAGTTCGAGACGAGGACGTGCAGAAGACGGCCTTCAGGTGTCGGTATGGCCATTATGAGTTCTTGGTTATGCCATTCGGCGTAACCAATGCTCCAGCAGTGTTCATGAGCCTCATGAACAGGATATTCCAGCCATACCTCGACCGATTTGTCGTGGTCTTCATTGACGACATTTTGGTATACTCGACGACTGAGGAGGAGCATGCCTACCACCTGCGAGTTGTGCTAGACACACTCCGAGAGCACCAGCTTTATGGCAAGCTCTCAAAGTGCCAGTTCTGGTTACGTGAGGTCCATTTCTTGGGGCACGTCATCTCTGAGGCGGGAGTTGCAGTGGATCCCGCGAAGATCGAGGCAGTGCTAGCTTGGGAGCCACCCAGGAGCGTGACGGAGGTGCGGAGCTTCTTGGGCCTAGCCGGATACTATCGGAGATTTGTGCCAGACTTCTCCAGAGTTGCGGCACCACTCTCAGCCTTGACCAAGAAGGGGAAACCCTTTGTGTGGTCAGACAGATGTCAGCAGAGCTTCGAGGAGCTGAGACAGAGATTGACCAGCGCACCTATCTTGAGGTTGCCTGAGGAGGGAGTTGGATACGTAGTTTACTGCGATGCATCAGGGACTGGACTCGGGTGCGTCCTGATGCAGGAGCGGGCCGTGATCGCCTACGGATCACGTGAGTTGAGACCGCATGAGCAGAACTACGCCACTCATGACCTAGAGTTAGCAGCAGTGGTCTTCGCTCTGAAGACTTGGCGGCACTATCTGATGGGTGAGCGCTTCACAGTCTTTTCTGACCACCAGAGTCTCAGGTATATCTTCTCTCAGAAGGACCTGAACCTGAGACAGCGGAGATGGCTTGAGTTCCTCCAGGACTATGACTTTGAGATAGTCTATACTCCTGGGAAGGGGAACGTGGTAGCCGATGCCCTCAGCAGGAGGACGGGCATTCAGCTACTTGAGGAGGCGACGGAGCAGCTAGCCTCCTTACAGATATCCTTCATGGATAGAGACGGGGCAGCCTTTCTTCAGTCTCTCACAGTCTCTCCTCCACTTCTACAGCGGGTCAGAGAGGCTCAGCGTGGGGATGCTGACTGTGAGACCCGGCGTGCACTGATATCCTCAGGTCAGGCGCCTAATGGCTTCTCCCTTGGAGCAGAGCACGACATCCTTTTCAGAGGACGTACCTTTGTACCAGTCGCTTTACGAGAGGAGGTGCTGAGAGAGTTTCACACTTCTCCCTTGGCGGTGCATCCCGGAGTGGCGAAGATGTACCAGGATCTCAGACGACAGCACTGGTGGCCGGGCATGAAGAAAGCTGTGGCAGAGTTCGTTTCACGATGCCTCACCTGCCAGCAGGTGAAGGCAGAGCATCAGGTACCAGCAGTCTTGGTACAGCCCTTGGAGGTCCCGGAGTGGAAGTGGGACGGCATATCTATGGACTTCGTGACTGGACTTCCACGCACTTCCAGAGGTCACGACTCCATTTGGGTGATTGTCGACCGACTCACCAAGTCAGCACTCGTGGGACCAGAGATGGTCCGAGCCACGACAGAGAAGGTCCAGATCATCCAGGAGAGGATGAGGACAGCTCAGAGCTGGCAGAAGTCATATGCTGACAGGAGGCGGAGGCCACTAGAGTTCGAGGATGGCAACCACGTCTTTTTGCGTGTCTCACCTCGACGTGGTTTACGGAGATTTGGCCGAGGCGGCAAGTTGTCTCCACGCTTCATCGGGCCTTTCCAGGTCCTCAGCAGGATAGGAGAGGTGGCTTATCGCCTAGCTCTACCACCTCAGTTGCACCGGGTGCACGACGTCTTCCACGTGTCTCAGCTGAGGAGATACGTGCACGACCCGACGCACATCATCGACTTTGGGGAGCTGGACGTGGACGATGGGGCAACTTTTGCAGAGGTCCCAGTGGAGATCGAGGATCGACAGGAGCGGGTCCTATGTGGGCGGTCGATTCCTCTTGTGCGCATCAGATGGCAGCACGGGAACCTCCAGGAGAGCACTTGGGAGCGGGAGGCTCAGATGCGTGCTCAGTACCCCCATTTGTTCCCCTAGTTTTTGATGTATCTTTACGGGGACGTAAAGCCCTGAGGTGGGAGTAATGTAAAGACCCGCAAATTTCAAGGAAATTTTTTTCTTAATTATCTTTGGAATTTTACAAGAGCGCAGCTTCAGACGGCACCTGATTCCGAGGCCCGGTGTGCCCGGAATCAATTTCTGAAGTTTGGCTCGGGTACGTTCAGTGAACGGACGAGCGGGTTTTTCTATCTTTTGAACCGGTGTCCGGAATCGAATTCTGAGGGCACCGATGAAATCGCAGCGCCGGTATTTGCTTAGAAACGCCTCTTCCAGAGTTGCGTTTGCTCAGACGTGGTTTTTAAATTTTGGGGCTTTAAGTCAGAAATAAAATAAAAATTTGTGCGACAACTTTATTTTATTTCACTTAAGCTGCTTGGAAGTCACTTGGAAGCCACTTGAACTGAGTTAAAGCGGATAGGGTGCTATCCGGAAATATCCTACCCTCTTGGTAGGATATTTGTGCGGTGGGGCCCGCACGAGCCCCGCCGTTTCTTTCGCTAAGTAACGCACCCGCGAAAACCCGTCAAAGTAACTGAAAAGTCAACCGACGCGTTTTCTTTAATTTCTTAACAGACCATTTAATTGGGCGGTTTATTTCGTGAATTAATTGGGCTGTTTCATTCGTTGAATTAATTCAACGAATTTAATGGGTCGTTACTTACGCGTTTTGCGTTTGTTGGCAAAATAATAAAATAGACAAACTTGTCTATTTTGGAGGATCCTCCTGTTGTGCGAGATCCTCTAAATCTCCAGTCTCCCCGCGAAGAACGCGAAGAACGTGAAGAACGCCGGAACCGGAATTCGACGACGCACACCGTGATCTGCGACGTCGACGAACTCTACCCGCGACGTTCTTCGGCGACGCCTCTTCTTCCGCGGCCGATCCTCGTTCGGCAACTAAGGTGAGAATCGAATCTTCTAATTCTCCCCTTTTTATAATTCGATATCAACGGATTTAAATTAATTAAATCCGTTTGATCTTGATCCGGAGATCGTCGGCGCGACGTTTTTCCCGCGGTGCGACGAACGTCTCCTCCGCAACGACGCGACGATCCCCTCCTTCCGCGACGAGCGATTCCGCGACGACCTCACGTCCGACGACGACAAGGTAAGGGTTGTTGGAATATTTTATTTTATTTCCCGTGTTTATTCTTTTAAATAAAGAACCCGATCACGGAACAATTTTAATTTATTTAAAATTGTTGATTGGTTATTTCTTTTTCTCCCGTTGTTTATGACTAACGCGGAGGGTGCGGATCTAACGAACAAGACCCGGCAACCCTCTGCCGATCTTTTTGTTGTGCGGATTTGGCGGACGACGACGAACCGTGCGGCAAAGGCGATCCGTTGATCCCGCAGTGAAGATCGGCCCCCGGGAGGAGAAATGGCGCAGACGGGAGGCAAAACGGGCCACCGGAGCAACTCCGGCGGCCCGCGGAAGGCGGCGGCGGCGCGGGCCGCCGGAGCGGCGGCGCCGGCGACCGGAGGCGGCGGCGCCCGGCGCGCCGCCGGAAGAATCCGCCGCGGCTCGGCCGCGGCGGCGGCGAACCGCCGGACCGCGTCCGCGGTCCGGCCACCCAGCACGCGGCCCGCGCGGGCCGCGTTCCTCCAAGCCGCGGGTCAAACCCGCGGCGGTTTCTCTTCGGCCGCTCGGCCGAAGCCGAGCCGGCCGGTCCGGTCGGCCGGGCCGCGCCCAGGCCGGACCGGACTCGGCCTAGCCGAGTCGGGTCGACCCGGTTCGGCTGACCCTGGGGGGGTGGGGGGGGGGGTTCGGGCCGGGTCGCCCCGGGCCCAGAACCCCCGTTTTCGGGCCCTCTTCGGTCTTTTGCCCGTATCTTGGGCCTGGGACCTCCGATTGACGAACTTTCAGCGGCTACGCGATCCTTGGATCGATACGGTCGTTTCGGTATATTATACTCAAGGTTTCGGAAGACTTTGGGTTCGGCCGGGTTGGTTCGTACACGAGACCAACCGGGCCCTCGGAGCGGAAACGCTCATAACTTGAGCTACGGACGTCCGATCGACGTACCGTCAGCTGTGGTAGTTTCCTCTAAGTGAGACGGAACTTTTGGCATACTCCGCCCGAGGATCGGACACAGGCGGAGTACGGTCGGGTTGGTTTTGCCCTAAAAAAACCAACCGGGCCCCTGGGATGAAAATGCCAATAACTCTCAGACCGGGCGTCCGATTGACGTGCCGTCTGTTGCGTTGAGATCCTGTTGTCGATACGGAACTTTTGTATACATCAACTTCGGACTACGTGTCAGTTGATGTATCAGCCTCTCGGCTCGTGGAGCGGACCCTCCTAAACAAGCTCGCTGTGTGCGGGAACCCTAGCGCTGGCTGTGACTTCGACGACAGAGCAGAGATCCTTCGTGGACTGCGACGACGGCAGAGCAGAGATCCTCCGTGGACTGCGACGACGGTAGAGCAGAGATCCTCAGTGGACTGCGACGACGGTAGAGCAGAGATCCTTCGTGGACTGCGGCGACGACTGTGCAGAGATCCTCAGTGGACTGCGTCGACTACTGCACTTAGCGATCCTACGTGGATCAGTGCTACAGGTTCTGTGTGAGCCTGATCCTATGTGGGTCCTTACTACCGGTTCTGTGTGAGCCACTGCCTACAGGTTCTGTGTCAGCCCGATCCTGTGTGGGTATTTTGCGGGGGTTAGTACCTATCGATCCTTCGTGGGTCTGACGACTTAGATGGATCAGTGATCATCTTTGACGTCATCTGAAAAAGTATACCTGGTTGAGCTGAATCTTATGTTACTCTCCTTTGTGGATTGTGTTGAACTATCCTATGTGGATTTACTATTTACTGTTTACTCTCCTTTGTGGATTTGAGTCTTGCTTTCCTGTGTGGATTGAGTTGTTCTTGAGCTCATGAGCAGAGCTAGAATTGGGGACTTAGGTATATGTACGGGCATATACCTAAGTCGAGTCAGATGTTACTTCGTGATTGCACCTTCCTTTTTTTGCTATATCCTTTGTGGATTTCGGGAGACCTTCGGGGGTCTCGGGGTCCTTACTGAGTAGCTTATACTCACCCCTGCACGGGCTATGCCCGCACCTTGTTGTGTTGGATGCAGACGACGGACAGCGCTAATCACGGTTGGGGCGTGAAGCAGGACGGTACCTGGAGGCGGACCACTGGGCGGGACGTGCTCGGAGCGGACGTGGGACCCGAGGAGCCTGGAGGCTATCTGTACCCACCCTTCAGGTGGGATTGCCAGTGGACGACACGAGGCCGCCGTCTTTTCTTCAGTTGCTGTTCTTTACTTTTTCAGTTGTACTTTCAGTTGGGCTTGTATTCCGGCCCCCTTTACTTTTCTGCACTTGTAGTTATTTTCCGCTTGCTGACTCTGTGGTGGTTGTTACTTATAAGGCAATGCCTTCCCTGTTTACCGGGATTTTACGCCTTGGTGCTAGTCGCCAGCCCCTGGCCTATGGAAGGCGGGCTTGGGGTAGTCACGGCACGGGTCCCGAGGTCGGGTCGTGACAAAAAGTGTTTCTAATGGTGTTTAGTAATTATGATTATAAAACTATATATAATCCTATTTTAATTAGGATAATGTTGTGAAATGATAAATAATTAACATATATCATTGAAATTGAATTTATGTTACTCCATAGAAATCATTTATACTCAAAAAAAATAAAATTATAACATTGTGTGTTATATTTAAATGTTTTATAAAATATTCATATATTGTTGTATATAAGGGGGTTCATTTGTATCTAAATGAGTTTTAGTATTTTTATTTTTATGATAGGAAAAGTTTGTTAGATTTGTAATGTTTTTTTGATGATTTTTAGGAAAGGAATAGTAATTATAAATATCCCAAATAAGGTGGAGTATTTTTATTCTGAGTGAAATTTTTTTCATTAAATTCTATGATGTAAATTTTTTTATCATTGATTATAATAAAATATGAATATATAAACACTACATAGGTAAGAACTCATATAATATTTATAAAAACCCATATAAAAGATATTAATAATGATTTTATGATATTGATATAAATTAGATTTCATAATAATATTATAATTGATATATCAAAAAATATTATACAAAATTCAAGATAAAAATATATTGAAAATAAATTTTCTTTTATAATAGTTAAGGTTGATAAATGAATGTTAATTTTGGAATATTTTATGACATCCCAGAACCATGATCTTGGATCAGGTTCTAAAACACAAAATATATTTATCTAAATAAAATATGGAACATCACATGATAAATATACAGTTCAAGGAGCATTTAGGCTATAATTTATGAGGTTTAGTAAAAATATTGAGAAAACTATCTCACTCAAAATTAAATTTTCTTTTGAAACAAATACTCTTCTATGACAACATTGTCTTTAATCCTTCTGATTTTCAAATTTTATACCTGTCTTTTGTGTTACACTTACTCAACCAAATATGAAATGAAAAATATTTTAAAACATGGGGTGAGAAAACAACTTAATAAGGAGTTAAAAAAATATACTTTTTGAAAAAAAACTAAAAATATAAGTTAAAAACAACTCCTTCATAAAACTAAAAAAATAATTTCAAATAAACCAATATTTGAATGTACAATTATATTTTCCCCTTCTAAAAAATAAATAAAGTGTATCCCAAATTGAAAATAAATATTTAATTTAATTTTTCTTGAAATCATCATGGAAAAAAATTCTTAAAATAGTCTATCGATAAAAAAAACATGAATTTCTTAAAAATAAAATATTAATACTTTAGGAATACAAGGAAATAATTTTATTATTAAAATAAATCAATGATTTTTTTATAAAAAACTCCACAATCTCAAAAAATATACATGAGTTTCTTAGAACATTGAATTATTTTTAGGGAATATTTATATTGGAGGGTAGGGTTAACTTACCAAATTCTAATTATTTTTAAAAATTTTATGTTTTATATTTTAATAAAACATTGGATCTTTCTATCATTCTGTCATACGTGGTTTCAATCATAAATTTTTAAAAAATAAATATGAATAAATTTATATAATTTTATATAAATTCAAGTGAATATAAATATAAATATATATATATATATTTGAGAAGAAACTAAGTATAATAAAATTTTGGACTGAGTTAATATAAAACATAAATGTACGGCAAATAAAAAATGATTAATGCATGGTATCACAATAATTTTGACATGAGAAATATCTTATAATTAAATAAAATGATAATTGAAATAAATGATATCTTTTATAACAATAAAATAATTTTGAAAATACTCTCCCACAAAATTATAAATAAGAACATAAAATATTAATCTTTAAATAATTAAAGCTTCAAAAAATTTAATAAAAATCCCACATAAAATTATAACATGAAGAGTTTAAAACATACTTTAGAACACTTAAAACATAACCACATTTATAAAAAATTAAAATAATCCTTTGATATATAAAATTATAAATTTTATAAAATAATAATTCTGTATCAAAAATAATTTTTAAAATAAAATCTTAAGAGGATTTCTAAATAAAAAAAAATTGATTTATTTTAAAATATAAATTTGGAAAAAAAATTCTCTTACAAAACAGTTTTTCAAAAAAAAATGTTTTATAAAAAGAAGGGTATGATTGAAAAATTTTAAATCCAAATTTTCAAAAATTAATCCCTATACCTCATACTAATAGAAGAAACTTAACAAGTCTTCCACTGAAGAGTATCTTCTTCTAGAAGGAAACTCCCTATTATCACACCACAACCGTAACTAACCTTAGTACTGCAAACTGGTCATAATCAGAAGTTAAAGCTTGAAATCTTAAGGATAATGAGCACCTTTTGTACACCAATGTCCCACTGGAATGGATTATAAAATAATCCATTCAAATAAAAAATTGATATGACTATTAGATAGTTACTCAAATATTCACCCCTTTATTGTCATTGTTAAAGTGTGGTTCTACTAAAAATCAATGTCAAACCATACTAAAAACAAAATTTAGTAGTCTACACCCATGTGATGAGATATCTTATGAAAGAAATGTATTTGGACATATAAGTAGAGTTCTTTGGGGAATGATTGGTGTATTGGTTAGAGGATTGGGTTGACAATTATGGGGGAAACATGTGGCGGCTGGTGAGGATGACATCGGTCAGCAAAGTGCTCTCATCTTGGATACAGGGTTAGTTTTTAGTAGGGTCATGAAAATGTGTGTGGGTGGTAATTTTAGGATGAATAATATGATGTCTCTATGAAGAGGCATTTAACAATGAGTCTGCTTCATATGGCGGTCACAAGATTCATATGGAGGGAGGTGAAAGTTGACCCCCAAGTGTTAAGATTTTTTAATTTATTTTTATTCTCTTTTTACTCTTATAACTATTATAAATAGTTTATTATATATATATATATAGACACAATGGATATCAATTTATATACCATGCATATATTTGTATCTATTAAATATGGTTTCAAAATCATAGATATTTCATCAATTAAACATTATCATTATTTATTTACTATATATATGAATATGTATGTAAATGTGTTTATATGTACATATATATATTAGTTTTATAATTAAATTCCTAATAAAATAATTTCTTACCACTTCATATTCTATTCAATATAATATTATTTTATTTTATTATATTTTTTATTATAAATTTATTCGAAATAAAGAAATTCAAACCTGTGTCTTCCTCTATATATAATTTTTTACTATTAAATTTAATAATTATCATTAATTACATATTTTTTCTTATTATCTCAAAAATATTACATATATATTTAAATTTAATTCAAACTATTATTATATTTTTTATAATATCTATATTTCTCAAAAAGTATCATATTTACATTAGAATTTATATTCATTTCAAATTAAAATGTTATTTTTCTTAAATTATATTACTATATTTGTTTGTATATTTACTTCAATTTTATATTACACATAACATAATTCTTAAATCAAACTAATATTTAATAAACCATTATATGTATATCCTTCAATAAATATTATTTCACTATTATATTACAATTCAAAAAAATCACGATAATTTTCTTATATATTTTCATCTTGAATTCATATCATATATTTAAATTAATTTTATGTAACTATTATGTGTTATAATTATCCTATGTAAATAATAAAAAATCAATAAATTTTTATTTTATTATATTCACGATAATCTCTTTTTTTTAATTAAGACACTTAATTTAATGAATCGAAAAATCTCAGTTCATTGCATATCTCCTAACAAGGAAACAAGTGCCAGAATTGTTTACCAAGACATTATAAACTAATTATAAAGATGATAGATCATCATATTTTTATTTATGGTTAAAAATATTAATGGATTCTCATTACCTATATTAATTTTATATTGTGATTTAATTGACATAAATGGGACATTAATTTTAGGAGATATATGACATATATATGGAGAGTCTCCAAAACTTTTAGAGTCATATGTTCTAAATTTATCATAACTAAGTGATGTAATCAATAATTTATAGATATTTAATAATGATGGACTCCCATCAAAGGATATAATTTTTCAATAAGTCTATAACTAGTTTTTTAATTTATTATAGTAATTTATTTACAAGAAATTAAAAATGAATTGGTAATTGGAGAATAATGTGTATAATAATATTGTTTTTTTTTATTTGTTACCAATTATCATTTATGGATTTATGATTAAATATTTTTAGTTATTTAGAAATATATTATCAATCTTTAATAATATTGAACAGTTCATGGAATAGTTAAAAATTTATTTTAGGTATGTTTTGAAAGATTTAATATTCTTTGTGAAGTATGAATTAGTATGATTTGAGAAATATAATATCATCATAAGATTTATTAAGTGTTTTGAGAATCTTTGTTACTTTGATATTGGATTTCTTTAATTTTTTAAAGAAGTATTTTTAGTTTATAATGTTTGTGTAATATTAAACACTAATTTATTTACCACACCAAATGATGAACTAAATAGAAGAATTGTTGTATAATTATTAATAAAATTATTTAAAGGAAGCATAATAGTCTCATGAATAATATGTAATAGTCATTATAATGATAAAATCATTTTGTAAGAGTGAAATGAGAGTTAAAAATACTCTGAAAGAGTTAATAAATATTTTTATAAGAGTGATTTTTTTCATATTTCATATCATTAATATTGACATATCAAATGTTACACCACCAGGTAATGGTTAATTCATTTCTTGTATCAGATTAATTAGATGTTAAAAGAGGGAGAATTAAAAAATTTAATGAATTTAAAATGATAATGAATGAAATTTTTTGGATTTCCTGATATTGGATTCTAATGTTATGAAATATAAAAGATATTTTATAACCTAATATAATGTGTTTGAATAAATAAAAATAAAAATTCATTGAAACATAGACATATAAAAGGAGTTGAGAAATATAGATCATGTAGTATATACTAATTTAATATGCTATGTATAAGTTGTAACAAGATGTTGATTTGAATATATAAATAATTGATTAAGTTTTATTAATGTTTTTATAATAAAAGATTTATTAATTTTTTCTCATTAAAATAAACATGGTAGATTCATCCATATTTAAAATATTTTAATTTATGATTCACTAAAAAGTAATCTAGTGAATGATTAGTGCCATAGTAAAGATAATATCTATTTGATTGTAAATATATTATAATAATAGTATGCAATATGATAATTGTGTTTTCATAATGTACATATTATTATCCACTTTTAAAGAGTAACAAACTTTGTAACATCATGTGTTCCTAGTGTGTTTGATATTCTTATTATTTGATATTTCATGCATGAAATGGATAGATTAAAGACCATTCTATATAAAATGACTATATTTTTATTTTCTGATTGAATTGTAAATTTAGTATTGTAAAATGATATATTTATTCCCCCTCCCTCATCTTATCATATCAAGATTCATTCTCTAACTGCCTAATCAATACTCTTCCTCATAGTAGTTAGAAATTAAAATTATTTTCTATAAGATCTTATAACAATATTTTCTGTAAATAAATAAAATTTCTAATTAATTTCCTTCCTAAAAAAATCCTAACTATTTATTAAAATAATAATAAAAAAATTATTCATTTTATAATATATTAATATATTATATCACATAATTAATTCGTCAAAAATATTATCCATGATGCTCCAAGGCAGTATTGTGTTGTATATTATTTAATTATGAATAGTTTTTTTTTGTAGCCAATAGTTATATATTGCAATAAGTCACTCCACAACCAATTTAGGTTAGAGTACATTGGGTCCATCCCATGGGGGAATTGAGTTATAATGAGGGGTGTTCACACCATGAAACAATTGATGCTTTTGAGCTTTATTTGTGTTTGGTTTAGGGATATGAGTTTCACCATGAATATTTTTCAAGGTTGTTGATTTATTTCATGATAGGGGCATTACATCATGACCTATGATGCTTAGGTTTCAATTTTATGATTTTAATATATCATTATTAAGCCTATTGAGGATTCCTTTTCCCCTATCATGCATAGCGGACTCTTTGGAGAGCTCATAGGATTTCTAGTATCCTTTTCTATTGGTTTGAAATCCATCCTCCTTTAATTTAAATTTAAATTTAAATTTAAATCCTTTAATTATATTTTATTATTATACTTGTTTAAATTCCCATTAGTTTTATTTTATCCTTCAACAATAATCCACATGGAAGATGATTTTAGGTTTTGAGTTCATTTAAACATGGGGTTTTGGATTTTGATGTCTTATAGAGTTTTTTCTCCTTCATGAATCTTCTTATTCTATCTAAGGTGTATGGTTTTAATATGATTAAGGTAGGTATATTGTGCAATTAATTTTTTACACTTATCATAAAATGAATAAATGTATCTAAATCTATTTTCTTGTTAGTATAAACTAGTGTAAAATGAACTTTTTTCAATGTGTACATATCTGTGTTCAACCTTTGACCATGGAAATAGGTTTTCCTAAAATAGACTATTTCCAATTTCATGAAAAATAAGGGAAATAGACATTCCTATGAAATCCCATGAAAAAAGTTCCCATGGGAAGTGAATGGGAAAACACCTATTACAACGATCGACCATGAATGTAGGCGTTCAATTATATATATATATATATATATATTGTAGTTGAGATGTAATAGAGTGGTATAAGTTTGTTTCATCCCTCATGAGTGGAATGACTTCAATTCTTGATGGGGACTATTTTTTTAGATTTCACAGTGGTAATGGATCCCATTTCGATAGAATCTTCTATCTTTTAGGGCTATATACATGGGAATCACCAAGGGAATTAGTAAATATAGACCACAAAAATCACCACAAAACATATTTCTATAAAAATATCCTAGAAGGATATTGCTATATAAATAGCCTCCACATACTAGTTGACTATGGCTATAGACCAAATTTCCACTATCCACTTCTATATGTCATACACATGATGTTTTTGCAAATGGTGTTCAATTTTTTCATCTGTAACATAGTGGGATTTTCATGGTTTTTTAATATTGATTTCTAAAGTAAATTTTTATTCATTTCATGTGTTCATATAAATTCACAAGAGTTCCTTTCAAAAATTAAATTAAATGGGTGTTCAACACCAATATAATTTTCAAGAAGAAAATCAAGTTTTCAAATAAAATTTTGAAGGATTTTTTTCCTTTAAAAATTTTTATGATGAATCCAAACAATTTTAGTGTTTTATATGTATTTTATAAAGTGTTCTACCATAATTTGGATTCCAAATAGAGGCTTTCTAACATGGTCACCTAATTTGGATTTAAAGTTATATTTTACACTTTAAAAAAATTACATACCTTATGTTTCGATACCCTCATTTGTTGATCCCCTATATTTATGTATGTCTATATAAATAGGTTCCTAGTGTGGAAGGAATTATGCTATGAATAATTCTTATGAATGGATATGAAAGAGGGTTTATTTATTTTGTGGGTTCTGGAGGTGTCATAAAATTTATTGTTATTATCTATTAATGTCCATGTGACACATTACGTACTTACCATCCTTTGGATAATTCTATGGGAACCCAAGTAACTAATAGAGAGGTCTATATTTTTACTATTATGGTTAGACTATGTAACAACCAATGTCATTACAGGTTAGAAAATTCATCATAGGATTTGAATTATTATGTATTTTGGATAGTTTGTTTTGATAATTTGGAATTGAAGTGAGGTATTGAGGGGATTAACATATATAAATTGTGTTATTGGAAGTATTTTAAGGTTTTTTGGACATCTCAAGGGTTCAGGTAACACCAATGAAGGTTCTGGGAGCTTAGAGTTGCTGAAAACTATAGAAAAAACCAATTCACAACATGAAAAATATATTCAGGCCATGAAAGGTTTCATATGGAGTTTCAAGCAGTGAAGAGGGATGGAAAATGGATCTAGGAATAAAACATTAAATTTCATGGAGTTACCATATGTTCCAAGCTAAGAAAGATTCATGTTTTTTATTTATTTTTTAATGGGGATCCAGCCCCCTTTATTCTCCTTATAGACATGACGCATGGGGGGGGCTCAGATAAAGATCCCCTCCCTCATTATCATCCATTTTGGGCAATTCGTGACGAGTTAAAATAGTTCTAAAGGTAAGTTTATTCCTTCCCCATCCTTTTGTGATATCCTCATTATATTTCTACTAATTTCCCCTGATTTTGGTTTAGGGTTTTTTTCAATTTCCACCAGAGCATGTGGAAATCATCCTGATCTACTAGGCCTCTAACTGGATTCCATTGAGTAGAACTTGAGATGAGGTATACATGTTTTCACACTACTTTATAGATATGGTATATAACCATATAAATTTTTTATGTGTTTCTAGTGGTTTGAGGTAAAAAAAATATTGAATCATTATTATAAATTAGGGATTTATTCATGGTGTTGATTTGGGTGCATTTTGGAATTGAACTGAACTTCATTTATCTTGGTTTCTTAATGATGATATTACACCATGAGTTTAAATAATTTATCAAAATTTAAATTAATTTATTTATATAATTAAAAAAAATTATAATTAAGTAATTATGATACCATGGTGTGGGAAAGGGCCTCAGGTGATTTTTTGATAGTTAATAGAACTTAAACAGACTTGTATTTTCTTGTTGATCATGTATAAACCTTTGAAGTTATGCCAAAATATAGTATTAGAAAAAGGTTAAACCATTGTATTGAGGAATGTGACTCTTGTACTAGCCCTATGTCTTAATGAATTTTTATATATTCTTATGGATTTGTGGTAACACCATTGAAGGTGTGACCTATTTAGTATAAATTTTTGGTAATAAGATTAATTTTTAAATTTAAAATGGGATCTCCTAGATTTTTCAAAGATCCATGGCCACATTGGACCTTATACACTGGCATGATTCCTTGGCCTCTGATGACCAAGACCTAAATTGAGAGGAAACCCATACACTAAAACGCCTCTAATATAGGGTATGACATAAATTGAGAAAAACTACATAAGTATTATGGGTGAGGACCCTTGATTTGTGTTTAGCATGGGTTAATGGTCTACAGGTGGGATTCTATTGGGTATAGAAAGTAAAAATGAGGTTGGTTTTTTAGAAAACCCAAGATCATTCTTTCTTTATGTTGGGACTTGGTATACACCTAAGGGTGGTTTTGTTAAATTTTTTAAAATCCCCATAATAGAAATAGTTTACTTTTATTTTATAAAATTACCATAAGGGTGTTATTTTATTTTTTATTTTGGAAAATTAAAATAGGAGAATTCCATTATTAATGTTTTTCAAAACACAATTGGGGTGGTGTTTAATGTTTATTTTTTAAAACACCAATATCAATTTTCCTCTATTTTAAATTTTGGAAAATGACCATATTGGTGGTATATTATTTTATATTTTTCAAAATTCCATATGGTAAGTGTTTTGATATATGATAAATGGTTGAGAACACTCCCATATTGGAGGTATGTGATCATTATGGGCTTAGTACAATGAATGAAGAAACTCTCATAGGGGAGGTATGTGTTAATATTGTCTAATAAAACTCACATAGGGGAGATCATTTATACTATTGGTAGGTATACCATGGATTTCAAGCATGGATATAGTCTCATATACTGTGATATATCATTATAGGAGATTTCCATAGGTTTTTGATACTTAAAGGTTATCCTCGATATGAGAAAACTCCCATAAGGTAGGATTGTGTTACTTGATATATATACTAGGGAGACTTGAGTCGGTTATATGGAGGAAAAATCATTGAGACATACTTAGTATAACTTTGAAACTTTCCAAATAAATTATGGTTGGTCAGTGTTATAGACCTAAGGACAAAAAAATTATGGTACATGGGTTAACATGGTCCATGTGATGTGCTAAGAGGTATCATGTCATTGGTCCAAAGCATGTTTTGTGGTAAATTTTGGTTATTTATTTTCAAAAAAAAATATTTACTCTAACCCTGTCATTTTAACATATCTATACCTTCTCGATATAGTACTTGACAAATTTTTTGGTTCCATTATATGAAATGTAATCACACGCTACTTAGGACATCATTACACTTGGGTAACTGAGAATTCCTCACATATTACAGGTTTAGGTTAGGAAGAATATTAGGATTCTATAATCAAGCTGGTGAACCTCATATGGGATTTGGATATTGGTATGTGGTGTGGATTTATGATGTTGAATTTGATTTTTGTATTTTATTTTTTTTACATTTACACTATATATATGGCCATTCTAGTGGGAAATCAGTTGTTTTTTGTTCACATGAGTATCTGAGTCTATATGTATAATTTTATTCTATTATATCATGTTCATTTTTATTCTCCCAATGGTATTAACTTAGATATCGGGTGATAGTTAGCATCCTTTGGCATATATGGAGGCATTTTTGAGTTAAGTCACGACCACCAGTCTGGACACAGATTAGTGGTTTGAGGTGGAAAGGCGTTACAATGTGTTATCAATGCTTTATTTTATTTTGATTTATTTTTTGGGATGTTTTATCCATGATATATTGTAATATGTTAGATACTATTATTTATATTAGATGAGTATGTCATGGACATCTGATATGGTACGATTTCTAGGTCTTAAGGGATTTGATAGATACTAAAATTTCATCAATTTTTAATTATTACTAAAACCCTCTTTTATATATAATTTGTATGTATTTTTACATGGAAATATTTTTTCAATAAAAATCACTGGAACTCTTGGTTTTAACATGTTGTTTAAAGTTAGATTGGAGTTGACAAGTGTTATTTAAGGGTAAAACCTCTTTTCCATGAGTTACCTAAGTGTAAATGGTTTTTAATAGGTTGTGTGAGAGTAAAGAATAACCTACATAATGGTAATTCATTGTTAATGCACTGTATAATGGCCCTCAAGGAACTATATAAGGGTAAGGTCTATCATGTCTAAGGGTAACGACCTTCATAAGGGTGATATGTAAAGATAGTTCACCACTACGTCATGGTAAGTGTTATTTGTTGTAGTTTCATTAAGGTAAAATGTCTCTCATAAAGGTAACTTCAAACTTATTAAGGTCATAAAATTGTACTTATAGAGTTCTATAAGTGAAGGTGGCCACTACATAAGGGTAGCCTAAGTGTTCTTCTTCTTGCATAAGGGTAAATCGGGCTTCATAAAAGGGTCAATTACACTTTTCCTTTGTTATGTAAGAGTTGCAGTTAAGTTTAAAAGATGCATAAGGGTAGGCAACCCATATAAGTGTAAACATTACTATCCTTAAGTTAGTTCTATGAGCCATGTAATGGTAGACCATGTCACACTTATAAGGCCCCAATTATGGGAAAAACATTAAAAATCTATATTATTTTCTTCTCCTTCTCCAGCTCAACCCTATAACCTTTTTCAACAGTTTTAAATTTCAATGATTAAGGAATTAAAATATTTTGTTTGTTTTTATTACTCTTATATTAGGAAATTATAGGGGATAAAAATTAAATTGTAAATTTATTTTTTGGACTTAATGTTTTGATTTGTACATGGGTTCCTTTATTAAAAATACTCAAACCCTTCTCCTATTATTTTAAAAATCCTCTCAAGTGTTGTAGTCCAAGATTTTTACTTGTTATAGTTTTTTAATACTTCTTTGAACAAACCAAATTCCTGATAAGTTACTAATAATTTTATAACATTCACTCTCTATCCTCTACCTTGGTATAGTATTTAGAAAAGGGATAATTTCTAGGTAATCCTTCCTCAATAAATTTGATAATAGTCTTTTTAATTATTTAGATGAATTGAATAAATATTTCATACGTGATAATAATATAGAAAATGTCATTGAATAATAAATAATAATTATCATGCTTAGATTATTCTTGAGAGAGAGATATATATATATAAGATATTATGGTATATTAAATTATAATTCACCTTTTAGATGGAATCTATTAAAAACATTTTATATATTAAATGGATAATTTGTAAGTTATATAAGAGATAGGAAGTATCATTACTTATGGAGTTTTTTTATTCTCTAAGAAAAATATGGACTTTTAATGAATAATAATATGGAATTATCAACTTAATTATGGAATATATAGAAGATAGAAAGTTTTTATCACATGTGATGTTTTATTTCTTTTAAAAAAATAGATGGATTTGGTTCTTAGAATCCATGGATATATTTTTTGAGATGATGAGTATGTGGGCATGATTAAGTGACATTTATTTGATGAAAATTTTATTTCTTTTTCAATGATTTTGATGTAGTAATTTCTTAATATTCATAAATTCATTATACTGTTTATTAGCATGATTTTTTTTCATGTGTGTTTATCCCTAAGGAACCTATATCTGATGCTTGATCACATGATGTGTGTGTAGGATTTGACCTATGACTATGTTTATTTCCTAAGGATTGTAAAGTTTATAATATTGTTTGTTTTGATGTGATGTTTGATATTTCATTTCCATCTTGTATCATATGTTATATTATTCTATCTTAATCAAATGAACATATGTTGGAGCCTACAGGTCCATTATCTAATACATATGTGTCATCTATGAGGTTAACATGTACATTGGCTATTCTAGCTAGCTGGATGTGTCACATGATTTTTTGATATCCTCTGAGAGGGAAATTCCAGACATTGGTCGGTATAGACATGGGTTATCCTAGTTGAAGGGTTGTGTCATTCATGTTTAGGAATATCTTCTAGGAGGAATTTGTGATGATATCCTTCAACGATTCATCTATTATGGTGTTGAAACAAGTAGATCTGGTCTCTGAGGACCCGATATATGTTTATAGTGTCCTTTCCAAAATATGATGGAAGCATGAAAATTCATTCAATGAGAGCCCAACATATTTTTTCTACTTTTGTGATATATTTTTGATTATATATATATTCTATTTAAATTCATATATTTCACTTGTATATCTTATACATTGATGTTAAGGGTTGCAATTGTTTTCCTACTGAGTTTTCTACCCACACCTAAAATGGTCAT
Organism: Viscum album; assembly: GCA_963277665.1. NCBI lineage: Eukaryota > Viridiplantae > Streptophyta > Magnoliopsida > Santalales > Viscaceae > Viscum > Viscum album. Next base: position 760,485,503 of record OY728141.1, read on the forward strand.
TTTAGTGTGATTTAACATTTCATGGTTTGGGATCCAAGGAAAAGAATGGTCCCTTTTATGAATGTTTGATAAGTTGGAGTTGGAGGATGAAAATTTTTCCCGATAGTGTTTTAGTTGTAGGTAAGTTTCTACCCTTATTTTCCATCTTTAACTCTACCTAGAATCTTTATTGAGTTTCGATTATTATATCATGTATTCCATCCTTTTATCATCTTTAGAAAAAATTATTTATTAAATATTTTATTTATTTTTGAGTTATGACATGATATTTATGGTATTGTATCCCCACTAATAGATTTAAACCTTTAATACTAGTCAGTATCCTCTTATGTTACAGTAGATGCACATGAATTCATGTGGAACCCTAACTCAGATGTGGTGGTTTGGATCTTGATGTTACAACATAGTATCAGAACATAAGGTTCACTAACTTCTTTCTTCTCTTACCTTGATTTGGGATATAGTAGACAAGAGTTGAGAAGGTTGGAAATCAGGTAGGGAAATTATTTCAATGTCTGAGAAGCACATATTAGAGGACCTCTCAATTTCCATAAAGCATGGATTTTATGATTTTATTGATTAATATTATCCTTAAATAAATTCACCTTGGGTGATGTACATGATATTGATATATCGTTAATGGGTTTTGGTGTGTGTTCATGCGTTATTCTAAGAACATAGGTTCAAATTACATTTATAAATGTTCTTGTATTAGATAGATCCAATATAGTTTTTTTTTCTAATGAAATTATGATATGTGCCTCAGTACATTATTTCTAGTATCCATTTATTTGATTGTTATATTATATAATTTTGTGTGTATATGTGGATGTGACTAATGTGTAGGTTCTATTAATATGGACTTATTCCTTGAATATGTGGTAAGTGTTTTGCCAGTTCTATTTTTGAATTTGTTTTTTTAGTTATCCATGTGTATAATTTGATAAATAGTTAATACAACTAAAAGTATTTTTTATTTATTAAATAATTTAGAGGTTTATGGGTGTATATTATTCCATTACCTAGTTTGGTGGTTTTAGTTTAACCCCTTTGGTGATGTTTTTTTAAACCCACTGAAAACCCAAATATGGAACTCAACAAAATTGATTTCTTTGAAAAGTGTTTCCAATTTCCAAAATTTGATTTTTTTTATGAAATTATTACTTCAGAAAATGGGTTTTCAATTACACTTGGGTGTATTGATAATGGAATTTTGGTTTATAATGGGTTTAAAATGGAAATTTTTATTGAATTTTAAAATGAGATTAATTTTGGGAAACTATGTATGATGTTCCATGAGTTGGTAATAGATTTGAATGTTTTTGTAATGTTATATCAATATTTCACTATTTGAATGTAATGTGTGATTTTAATTTGATAGGGTAAGTATTTTATGATTTTAAATTTTAATATGGAAACTCATAAGTTGGGTATTCGGGGTTCCATGATCTAAAGCACTTCATAAGAATGAGAAGTTATTATATGGGGAGAAATGTAATATGCTTATTTTTTTAATTTTTATGAAAACCCAGTTTTTTATATAGATTTTATGTCTTTTTTATGTGGAAATCATTTTCATTCAAATTAAAATCACCCTTACTCTTTATTTTATGTTTTTTTAAATAGATTTTTTATGTATAACTTAAGGTCAATGCCTCATTTTCATTAGTTACCTAATGGTTTAATGGTTTTTCAATAAGCTAAATAATGGTAAGGAATAACCAACATAAAGGTAACCCCTAGTTCATGCATAGAATTATGGTACTCAAGTATCTAGTTATGGGTAAATTCTTACTTTCATAGGGGTACCAAATCTATAAGGTACTCTGTAAAGGTAGTTCACCACTAAAAAATGGTAAGTGATATTTTCTAGAGTTGTTTAAAGATAAATCATGGATTTTGTAAAGTTTATCAAGAATTTATGATAGTTATGTAAGGGTGATTCTAGAGTTTCATATGGGTGGATGGCCACTATATAAGGGTAACCTAATTTTTTATTCCTATGTTAGGGTAATCAAGGCTTCATGTAAGGGTTAGTCATTCTCCATCTTCATCATGTATGGGTAACTATTTATTGCAAGAGATGTATAAGAGAAAGAGACCTATGTATGGATAAAACTTATTATACTTTCACAATTTCTATGAAATACATAAAGAAAAACCATGTTAACCTTACACTCTACCTATTATAAGAAAAACTCTTTTAAAAATATTCAAATTTCATTTCTCCTTCTCCAGCTTAACCCTATAACCTTTTTCAATGGTTTTAAATTCCAAAGATCAGGAAATTAAATTATTTGATCCATTTTCAATTATTTTTTATGAAGAAACTTGTGGGAAGATAAAATAAATTAATTATTTAATTTATGTCTTTAATGATACAAAATTTATAGAGTTTCCTTTCTTAAAAATATCCAAACCCTTTTACCTTTGTTTTAAAAATACCTCTTGAGTTTTGGTTTTCCAGGATTATTCCTTGTTCTAGTTTGATGAAGCCTTATTCAACCAACTCAAGTTCCTCTTCTATGGTTCAATGTGAAGCAGTGCCCTCACTCCCTCACCTATACCTTGGTGTAGTGATTCAAAAAGACAAAATTTTATGGTAATCCTTCTTCATTCAATTTAAAAATAATATTATTATGCTTTTTGTAGGAATTGAAGAAATATTTATTAAATGAAAATAATTTCGAAATTTTCAATGAATAATAAAGAATAATTTTAATTCTCATATTATTCTAAAGAGAGATAGAATATTATGGCAATTGAAATTATAATTATTCTTTGATAAGGAATTTTTCAATCACATGAAATGGATTAAAGGGTAATTAAAAAATTATTACAGAGGAAGGAAGTATAAAAAAATGTGGAATTTTTTTAATTCTCAAAGTAATAATATTTACTAATCAAGAAGGATAATATAGACTTATCATATTATTTATGGAATATACAGGAGAGTGGAATTTATTATCACATGTGATTTTTTATTTCATTTAATATAAAAAAGTTGGATTCGGTTCTAGGAATACTTGGAGAGATTATTAAGCCAATGAGTATGTGGGTGTGATTCAATTACTTTTCCATGATTAACTTTTGAGTTATTCATCAATGAACTTGAGGTAAAAGGTCCTTAACATTCATTAATTTATTATATGAGTTATTTTAATAACTTTTGTGTGTATGTGTGTCCCTAAGGAACTTATATAATATATTTGATCATGTGAGGTATGTGTGTCAAATTCGGAATTTTCTTGTGTTTATTTCAATCAGATTATGATGATTATGATGCTATTTTATTTGATGTGATCCTTGATCTCACATTTCCATATTGTATCATATGTTTTATTATTCTATCTTCTACAGATCTGAGTGAGGTGGGGACTTTGAGGAAATTCCCTAAGATGGATATTTCAAGAATGAGGTTGACATGTACTTAGGACCTCTTAGTCGGTAGGATGTGTCACATGTTTTTAGGCTATTATCCAAGAGGGATGTTCTAGATGTTGATCAATATGTGCATCGGCTATCCCAGCCATTGGTATGTGTCAGTCATGTTTGGGACTATCCTAAGGGGGGATGAGTTAGGTTATCCACCAAGGATTATTTTTTTATAGTGTCGAAGTAGGTAAAATCAATCTATGAGGACCTGAAATATTTTTATGATATCTTTTCCAACATGGTGTCGAAGTAGGTAATTCCTGTCTTTGAAAACCTGGCATATTTTTTATACTTGTGTGATATATTTTTATTTATCAATGAAATTTGTTTAGGTTCATAGAATGAAATTAAATATCTTATGAACTGATGTTGAGGGTTGTTGGTTGTGTCCTACCAAGTCTTGCACGCATACCCTACCCTGTAATTTTGGGGTGCTTAAATATTTCTTGACTATAGATATAGTTAATCTCAAGGACCTTATGGTAGCCAGTTTTATAGGTGGAATAGGAGGATGCAAACATTGCTGGTTGGAGTCTGAGTGAGACATCTTCTATTTCATTTTTTTACTATCTTTACCAGTACCTTGGATTCATGATTAATTTTATATATTATATCATTTATTCCATATTTCTATTTCCTTATATAGTGTGATTATTTAATATATTGTTTATTAATCATTTTTTCTAAGATATGATACTGAGGGTAAAGTATCCCCACTCATAGAAAATTAGCCTTAATACTAGTTAGAATCCTCTTGCATATGGGGAGGTTCACATGATGTCATGTGAAAACTGGATCAGTGTGGGGTTTAGGTTGGGATGTCATAGATATTTTAGATTTTTGATGCTTTAGTTGATGCATCTTAGCTTGTGTGATACGAATTATGTTGAGGTTTTTGCTTTATTATATATTTTGGCTCTTGGACCATGGAGGAAAGATGTGTCTACATGAATCATTCTCTAAATGTAGGAATCACATGAAATTTTGGGGCCTTCTAGTATTATTTTTAATCACCAATGAGAGGTTATCCTTTTTAAAGTATCAGAAACTATTTTTATGGTGTTTTATCATATATGTACTTGTTGGAATTCTACCCAACTAGACCAATAGGTCTATACATTTCCTTTTAATGGAAGTTCATGTGGATCCACTACAACAACCCCAAATCCTATAACCTAGATCCTTTTTATACTTTATTTAATTGAAATATCATACATGGGATCACATCACCAAGGACCGATCATTATTGTAGTATTGATGAACTATATACCTACTTGATTCCCATTTTAAAATATAAATAAAATATAAAACATAGTAAAAGTTAATAATTTTCATCCTTGAAACCCCATCAAATTTTCCTTCTTCATAGCATGGGGAAAATTATACAAAATACAGGTGAGTTAAAATGATAATTATGGGTTTCATGTAGTGGAATATATCATGAGTAAATAAGCTATAATCATTACGAAAAATTATATAACTGAAAATATATTCCATTTAATCAATAATTTGATCAAAATAATGAATCCATGGATAATATCAATATAGTAATCTCGTGTAAAATAATAAATAAATTTACAATAAAGGAAATGTATAACACCAATCCTCTTGATCAAGGCCTTGTGCCAATATACTTTCCAATTTGAGTAGGTATACACAAAATCCTATTTAATAATGGTATCCTTATGGTTTGTCTCGTGAGACCTATCAATGCACTAATGGGATGTCAATAACCAGTCCCCACCCATAAATTCATATCCAATATATTCCTCATATATTGAATGATCAATTTAACTCATAAACAATGTTCTTTATCAATAAATATTCATATGAATTAAAGAATACTATTATATATCAATTTATTTAATAAATTAAACAACTTCAATATTAAAGAACCATATGTAGAAATGGTATACAATATAGGCAATAAGCATACCCATGATAAAAATAATACGGATATGAAAGAAAAACATAATTTATGATGAAAGATAACCCCATTAAATTTAATGTTTAAATATAAATTTAATGACCAAAAAATTAATAGAAGATAAAATATGTCCATCAATTTCTTAAAAATATAGGTTTTTAATAAAATCATGTATTTGTAAAAAAGGAAGGAAATGGAAGGAAAAATGTAAAATAAATTTTCATTATTTAATTTTCTTTTTAAAACCATTGGAAACATATCAAAGAAGATTAATATTATAAATTTTTTATGGTGGTGGGAAAATCCATTAACATTGTGTAAGTTAGAAATAAATGTTACTTTTGAATTTTTTGAAATTAAAGTAAAAAATGGACCTTTAAAAGAACATTAGAAATGTTCCTTTCAAACCCTATAAAGGAAGTCAATTTTAATAAACTATGTCCTTAATAAATTATTTAATTAAATAGAAATGATTTTTTTATTTTTTTTAATATTGATATGGTAGAAAAATATTTTCGATAAGGAAGAGAAATAAGATATAATTTTTTAAAAAAATTTATTTACTTGAATCAAGTTCCAAAGTGAGTAAAATTGATGTAAAACATGGAAATGAATTTAATATAAAGAGTTTAATAATATATATGGTGTTTATTAAGGATATACTTTAATATTTCTTTAATGAAAATATAAGTAATCCTAAAAATGAGATTATAAAAATAATTTATTACATCTAGTAAATTTTGTATTAAAACCCCATAAAGGAGTAAACAAGAATTGAAATTTTAAATACCATGAATAAATATATATTCATAATGAATATAACAAAATCTTTGTATATAAACCCCATAAAATAAAATAGGTGCATGAAATAAAATATATCTCAATGAAGCGGAAATTGAGAGGATAACTCTATACCTCACACTTCCACTTAGGTGAACAAGATTTAACCACATTTATAATGGTTTTATAGTTTCTTATTAATTCATACAAGAATCATATTAATATTTATATTAATTTATATGTATTATAATTACACATTAATTACTATTTCCTTTTAAAATTAATCATCAGGTTTTAACCATTGGTTTTATCATGCATGATTCATCATGGAGTTTAGATTCTTGTTAATGGGTTGTAGTTTCATAATATACAAAATTATATTCATGTTAAAAATATAATTTTATTTATTTAAATCCACTTATATATACCATCCATGTGAGGTGGTGATAAAAAAATGAAATATAGTGACTCATGAGGTGTTAGTATACACGTACGCACAAGAGATGTTTCCATTTCCCCTTAGATGGAAGAGAATATTAAAAAGGGTAAAAAATAAACATAATAATATTATATTAACTAACTATATTAGTTTTATTATATAATTATTCTAAAATAATATTTATAGGATATATAATTATAAAATAACATGAAAAGAGTCGGTTAAGATGATCCCACCTTCTTTACAGAACCTCCATTAAATCTTGACTAAATGACCCTAGTGTTTGTATTCTAAGAATACCATAACCTCAAGAACATAACTGAGGATTTTTTGGAGAGATTCTAGTATGTCTTTGTAGATCTAATTTTCTCAATATACTATGAATAATATAGTATAGGTGGTGTCCTTTTATAGTGAAGGAGATGACACACATGGAATTACTTAAAATATTAAAATATAATAATTAATTTTCCATGTCAAGATCGATCAATGTTAGAAATTTTTTGAATATAAGATAATTTTAGGTTTACATTCCTTTAACCAGTAAAATTTGGATAGGATAATGTTTAATTTGAAATATTATTATTTGGTTTAACCCATTCATTAACCAAATCTAACCTTAAACATCATGACAATATTTTCATTCTTATGGGTTAAAAATTTACTTATAAGGTAAAAATTAGATCAAATGGTCAAGGAATTTCATTTTAGACCATATCCCATCCCAATTTTCCTATTTGAATGGTTTAATTATGTTTAAATCAATTGATATAATATTATTTAACATAAAATACCATTAAATTCATTTGAATAACTATTCACATAATTGGACTTTAAGGACATCAAGATAGAAATGAATTTTGAATATAAAATCTTTCACCACCAATTATAAATTATTATTGACCATAAATTTTTGTACAAAAATAATTCATTCATGAAATATTACTTTTGATGATTTTATTATCATTTAATTTGATTTTAATACTACTTGTCCAAACACTACATCAGCGTAATGTAATCATTTATTGTAATTATAACTTCGATATAAATTTTTTAAAAAAATAAGAAGAATAATTAATTTTTTTAAAAATAAAATTCTATATTTGGTTATAACATCTTATTATCCCTAGTTGAACATAGAAGAGAAATTAAAAGCAGGAGAGTGGTAATTTGGAATTTTCCTTTACATAAAATAATATAAAAATATTTATCAAATAAAAATGGAACCAAGATGATATATTTTATAATCTATTAAATTTTTAGTAGAATTAAACTCATAAAATGAAATATATTAAATTTTATGGATTATTTTAATCCTTATTGAATAGTTTAAATCTTGTTTATCCAATTTTACCCTTTAACAAGGTGGTAATTTTTTATCGTGGTACTATTCATAATGAACAAAAATAAAAGGGACATATTTATAAAATTTGAACCTCAAAATTTCAAATATGGAATCCATATCTTATGATTAAATTTTTAAATGTAAAATTTTAATATAAATTCATAAAACCAAACGAAATGTTTTTTGAAAAAAATGAAATTTTAAGCCTAAAAATAAACATATAAAAAATAAAAATAAATAATGATTTCTTTGTAATTAATTATATTATTTCTAATTAAACAAGAATTATTTTAATTTATGATAAAATTTTAAATATAATGGTACTTTTATGTTTCTTTATTTAATGAAAAAAAATGATTGTGGGACAAAAATCTATATTTTTTCAGAATTTTCAAAAAAAACAAACTTTTAAGAAAAATATAAAAAATTCATTATAATCCTACTATGAAATGTTTATTTCAAAAATGATATAAATTTTTTTAATTAATATTTAAATAATTATAAAAAATAAATATAATATCCACACACCAAAGAAAATAAAGAAATTTTATATTAAAAGTGACTTTAAATTATAAATTGAATTTACTCTTCTATATTGGATAGTAATAATAATTAGATTAATTTAAAAAAAATATTTTTATTATGGAAATAATTTATATATATTTTTTATAATTTATTTATTCTTATTTATACCAACTAGCCCAACAACCAGGTTATAATCATTTTTATGTAATATTATTTTGTGGTTCATTTTTTACTGGGGTTGTGTGTGGTGTATTCTGTCAAACATAGTATTATTGCAAAGTGAAATATAAAATAAAATCTAAATGTATTGCATCGACAATGAGATGTACGATAACTTGGACCATGATGGTCAAATTCCTATGGTAGCAGATTTATAGATATTAGGTGGATTGGTGCAGACATTTGATGCCTTGATAAAGAACCCCTTAGGGGTGGTTGTTAATTTTGGTTTAGATATTTAATGTGTTAATAACAACCATATAGTGTTTTCCCATTTATATTGGAATGAAATTCTATTTAACCAAGCCAGTGAGTGTGATTCCCTTTATACAAATGGTCTAGGAGAATGTCATTGGTTATGGTAGTGTTGATGGATGAGATCATGATTCTCGAAGGGTAACCATATTTTTTGATTCCCTATTAGAATCAATGCCTAGTGAAATGAGGGTTTTCAATATGGGAACATTAAATGTCAATGTTTTTGTAATACCCCTTTAGTGTGTAGTTTTCCATGTGGGATGGGTGAAACAAGTAATGTCCCATGAATTAAGACCTATATAGTAGATTTGACTTATTTTGGATAGGTGAGAGACCTAGGGAACTCGAGATTAAATACGGACATATGTGGGTTACTGTGTAGTGTGGTTAGAGAGGAGACTTTGAGAGGTGTTATCCTGATCTTAAAATTTTATTAGAGATGGTAAGCATGGAGAGAATATTTGTGTTGAGATTGATACATGAGAGGTGATACTATGTATCTGGTATAGTCACAGTGATTCCTTGGTGTTTAGGTAAAGGATAATATTGGGTAATAGAGCCTTAGTATGGAAGGCACTAATAGTTTCATGGTATTAAGACTAGATCTATATGGAAGGTCTAGTTAGGTTCCTGAACTTAGTGACATTTGATGCGTATAGTATATAGTGAGGGTACAGGTAGATGCTCATGAATTGGAATGATGCTAGATGAAGGCTAAGCATATGGTTGGAATCATCATGGGTACGATTACAAGATTTTTATGGGAATATATGAGATTTACTTGTCTTGATGAACCAACATACCATGCTTAATGAAGTAGATTTAGGAACATTAACTCAGTTGATGATTTGAGACTTGTAGGAGTGTGATTTAGGTTTCTGATTGGGTTGCATGAGATTATTTAACTAATGAGTTTTTATGGGACCTCAGTAGTAAGGGAATGCCACAAAGTTTTATTGGATCGAGTTTTATGATATCTCTCACCCATTTCCCCTAGAAAAAAATAGAGGTGGCACACATTGCTCATCTATATTTCTTGTTGAGGCATTAAATCAGTGAATGGTCATGTGTTGGGAAAGGAGTTATGAAATTTGACATGATGATGGTGTAATTTGGTTCCCAATGGTTGGTGATGTAAATAAATTTCCCCCATGGTTGTGGAGATAGAAAAATAAATCAGATTCCATTAGATGGTCAATAAGGGTGTGGACCATGACACATATTTTCTAGGTGTAGTGTTAGTGGTTGGCTATGGATGAGCATGGTTCATGAGGAGTGACATGTGTTTGAAAGTGGAACATTTTGTGGTACCACTAGAGTAGCTAAAGAATTTGAGCAATATAGTGTGAGGATCTACACATGTTTGAATGTGGAAAATGTTGGGGTGGAACTTAAGAGCATAGTCCTAATTAAGAATATAAATTTAAGAGTTTATAAGGATGAAATTCCCCTGAGATGATAACAAGTGGTAATTTTAACACCCCAACATTTTAATAAGTATTTTCTTGAAATAAATTTAGTTTTTTAATATCTTACATTGCACACAACTGTGATTTTAAATAAACCATGTAATCTTATATGTATTTTATAACCTAGATGTTAAATTAGAAGAAATAAATATTAATAGATAATTTTTGAAATAAAAATAAATTTCCAACTCAATACTAATGAATTGATAAGTTCTGAGAAAATGATCATACAATTTTTAGTAATGTCGCTTTATTATTCAAAAATATATTTTTCTTCAAAAATTAGTTTTTGTTTTTTTTATGAATGAATATTAATTTTTATAAGTTCTATAAAATGTATTTCACAAAATTAATATCATTTTTGAAATCATCTAGAAATAGTGAAAATCCTATTTTTTATTGAAAAAGATTTTTTTCATTGAAAGTATTTATAAGGAAAAATTAAGTTTTGGATTAGTTTTAAATTTTAATTAGTTTATTTTAATTTAAAATAATCCAATTATGGATTTTTAAAAGATTTTATAAACTAATTTATTATAAAAACATATTATTTTTTAAAATGGAATTTTTCTGAAAAAACTATTTTAATTTTTGTTTTATCGATTTTATTTTAAATTTAATTTAATAAATTCTATTTTTTTATTTTGAAAAAATGATGAAATTTTTTGATTCAAAAGTTCTAAATTTATTGAATATGTCCCTTTTATTTTTTTCCCAATATGAATTGTAATGTTGGTAAATTTTGTTACAACAGTAAAGGCTAATTTGAATAATTTAGGTTAAAAATAAAATTATAAAGACTAAAAAATGACCCAAACACGTGATAAAATTTTATTAGATGAGTTTAATCGACCCTTAACACCTATGGATCTAAATTATGTTTTCTTAATGGACACAAGTCCCTGAAAATGACTTATATAATATTTAAATGAAAGAATGTCACAAAATATCACTTTCTTTGTTTTAAATATCCCTTATGTATCCACATGGGGGAAAAGTTATGTTATGAACAAATATAAATGTAAAATTTTAACTTAATAAATATATTTTCATGATATAAATTTATTTTTGAATTTTTGGGACACTTAGATGAGATTATGATATTTATAATATTTTATTTAATAAAAATAAAAAGATATCACATTCATGTTTTAAATAGTTTATCATTATTAATATAGGTTTACCCAAAAAGATATATTAGACTATTAAAATTACTCTAAAATATAGAATATTTATCTTTATAATCATATTTTATATTTAATTTTTAGTGAAAAATAAGTATATTAAATAATTACCTAACGTTGGTGTTGTAATTATTTTATTAATGGAAATATAAAATAAATGTTATTAAAAATATTAAAATTTGTATAATTTAGGTAATTAATGTGATAAAAAATTCTATATTACATTGAATTCTTAGGGATATAATAAAATATTCAGTTCAGAGTTAGATTGTTTGGTTTATATTTTTAAAAGTCTGTAATGAATTGTGTCAAAATTGAAACTAATGATATTCTATCAAAATAATATTTTATTAAATTATTTAAAAATAATAAAATATATCTAAAACAAATTATTATAATATGTTCTAAAATTTAATTTATGGTCCAATTTATATCACATAAGTAAAAATTGTAACCTTTTAATACTGAAAAAGTTGTTATCATAGATAAAATTTAAAAAGGTTAATTAAGGGATAATCAAAATGATACGACTTAAAATAATTACATAACTTATCTAAAATGTATTATATAATTATGTTACAAATTTATCTCATCTTGTATTTTAATCCATTTCCTTTTGGAGGAATTTTTATTGAGATTTAAATAATTATATATTATTATTTTTTTGAAATTCTAAAATTTCCCCTCACCTCAATTATAAAAAGGATCCTCCGGCCTCACTTCTTAACATCACATTATTCCTTCAAGATCGACCATACACTAAAAATTTGTCTTCTAAAATTCATAGAAACATTATAGGGGTTCTTTTATTCTCAAAATATCAACCCTAGTGTCCCTAATAGGAGATCAAAAGGAAGTTCTCCAAAGAAGATGTAATCATCTTTATCTACTTTTTCAATATTATTTCTTCTTCTACTTCCAATTCATATGTTTTTTTCATTATAAATTAATAAATCCATTATCAACTATATTCTAAGTTTTTATTATGATTATGAAACAACCATATTACTTCTTTTATTCATCCTATGAAATAAAAAAAGCCTCACGTGTGTGTACATATGACTTACCATCTCCACGTTGTGGTATAATCTATTTTTCATTGCCAATTTATTTGGATGGTTTTAATGATGGAAATAATATCAATATATGATAATTATAAAAATATATTGATTATTTAAAAAAAATATACGATCCACTTCTTTACCATTTCATCATTAAGGAAATAATATTGTCACTCGTGTGTACGTACAACCTACAATCTCTACTACGTGATGTGATTAATTTTACATGTTAAACATTAAATAATTATTATATAAATGTATATAATTAATAAATATGATATATATTATCTTAATTTTATTCATCAAATGACATAACTATATCCTATGAAAAGTAACTGAGACTTATACGATAAAAAATGCTTAGGAAAATGAAGCAGTTAACACCAAAAGAAGGTTAATAATGAATAATTATTAACAAACAGGTGATAAGATGATATAATAGGATCATATATGATATAATAAATATGAATATGGTTCTATAATAAGTTAATAAAATTCTTTAAACCATTATAGAGTATTTTAATATATGAATTAAGGAAAACAGACCTAAAGAAAAGGTTAATTTCACAATCTCATTATTATTCAGGATTTTTTACACATAAGTATCTGATGGGGAATATATATATCTTCCATGTTCATGTTTCTTAAAAAAATTAAAAATATTATTAATATTGTTCTACAATTGTTTAAATTCATATTTACACATGTGTAAAATTTTACGAAATGGTTTGAAAGGAATCTTTTTATCATTTTCCAAATGAGGTTCTTTGTGAATATTCAAAAAAAATTATGGAATGAATGTTTTTTTTACTTATAAATCATGAAAATATTTTAATACTTTCATGATGCCTTAATGCCCTAAATATCACCTTACTATGTTTTTATTTTATTTTAAAAGAATCAGTTTTCTTTAAAAAATTGTATGACATTTTAAGAAAAAATGTTTTCATAACAGAATTAATATTTTCCTCAAGAATTATTTCAAGTGATCTGTCAAAATTATTTTCTATATAAGATAATATTATTTGATATTATATAGGATTTACTAGTTATATATTTTAATAATATTATCCTTATTTTTTTGGGGGTTGTTTTATGTATATAATGGCTTCTTATTTATAAAACCCATTTTTTTCATGGATTATGCTATGATGAAATGTTTATGAAACCAATTTGATTAATGGGTTTTGATATGATAAATGATTTATGTTCTTATGGAATACATATGTATTTTTTTCATTTTGTGATGGGTGGGATCTATATCTCCCTCCAATGCATTGGGTAGAGATTTATAGCTCATGAGATAGATAGAGCTGGAATGGGAAGTGAACCCAGTTCAATAATTATGGACTTTAACGGGAGTAAACTCGGTTCCATAATACAAGGCTAGAGCAAGGAGTGAAATTTGTTAAGTAAATAATTGTGTTCCCTATGATGGTCTTGTAAGTGATCCTTGACTAACATGAAAATTATTTTCTATTCTTATGTGTATGACATAATTTCGTGTACTATGTTATACTCCCATGAATTATGTTATTTATGATTAATGTCTTATAAAATTCTATGATTTAGTCCATAACTCAATATCATGATACTTGATATGCATGATATACTTTTCAAAATATATTTTTCAAGTTCTTATGCCCTTATTCTTATGTTATATCACTTTATTACCCTCACTAAGCATATTATCTCACCCTTTTATTATGTTTATTTTCCCTAAGAAATGAATAAAGCTATTAATTAAGATGTGTAAAAATTTGTTATAGCTATGAAGGAATAAGAAGGAGATGATGTAGATGTTTAATGAATAAGTTTTTTATGTTTACAAGTTTCTAAAGAAACTGAACCTATCTGGTTCTGGTGTGGTTTTGTTATGTTATGTAATGAATATTATTCTATTTAGATGTAATATATATGTATGAAAAGTAAGGTCCATTATATTTGCTATCAGAGCTAGGTTTATTTAACATTTGAAAACTAGTATGAGAAAACCTTAGTAAAACCATAATGATAATTCTAAGTATAGGATACAATCCTAGTGTTTTGGTGATGACTGTAAATAACCTAGGATAAAACCTAAGGTGTCCTTAATCAATTTTTTAAGTAATTTCCCTTGATTATGTGGTTTTACCACTATGATTTTTGTTTCCCACACTATTATTTTTGGTCTTAGTTATTTGATGTAACTCGAAGGAATTGTGTTAATGCTAAATATGATGAGAAATGAAATAATTTTCCTTCTAAGAATCCAAATGTTATAGTAGTCAGAATACAAAATATCATTGCAATTATCACACAATATTCTCAAGTTTTGAATCATGTGGGAATTCCAAATGATAAAAGTATTGAAAAACATTATGTTGAGTCCTTTATGAGGTAGTGTCCACCTTCTTTCAGTTGGTTTTTTGATCCACTAGTGGGTGAATGATGGATCAGTACAACTAAAAAGATATTCTCGATTCTCTAATTTTTAGAACATGAGAATGTAATTTTTTAAGTCTATCATTTGGAAGGTGAAGCAGATCGATGGTGGAATCTCATCAAGAATATGAGGCAAGGAGATGAAATTGACTCCATGGAATGGTTCGAGTTCAGGAACATATTTTTCATTAAGTACTTTCCTTGTATTATTTGAATAAAGATAGAGAACATGTTTCTTGGGATTAATCAAAAGGCTAAAAAATCCATTGGTACCTATGAGTAAAAATTTACAATAATTTAAATGTATGATTCTAGAATTATCACCCAACCTGAATGTAAGGTTGACCGATTCTTCAATAGTTAAGACCAATTCTCATAAGGGAATTACTCATAATAGACTTCAGTATCTATGTAGAAATAATTTTATGTGATCTCAAGGTTGAGATTTATATTGGAGTTACCCAACAATGTTTTGGGTATGATAAGAAGAGATAAATGGAATTCAATTCAAAATATAAAAAACAAAGTAAAAAATAAGATGGTATTTCCTTTATGCTCAAATTGTAGAGAGAAACATAGAGGAACCCTTATTAAGGGGACTAGTACATGTTTTAAATATGGGAAAGAAGGTCATCAAGAAATTTACTATCGAAGTGATGGAAAAAATATAGATAATGACTTGAATAGATAAAAGGGTACACAGAATAAACATCCCATGCTTCAATGGTTCAAGCATAAGTAAAATGGGAATTATGTTAACCAATTCCCAAATCTGAGGTTTATTAATGATTGTCATTTTCAACAACCTCTTAAGGCCAAATATAAAGGAAAATCACATGTGATCACTATTAGTTATGTGTAGTATGATAATGAAGTGGTGAAAGTTACACTTACAATCTATTATAAAGTAGATAATGTATTAATTGATTATGGATCCACCCACTCTTTAATTTCTAAATAATTTCTTAATGGTATCACCATATTAACTCAATAATTAAATAATGAGTTAGTTTTGAAAACTCTTAATGGTATAATGGTTTAATCAAAAGTTTATAATTCTTCTCTGGTTGAAGTTTGAGGGAAAGTGTTTCCTACAAATCTTGTGATCATTTTGTTGAATTCTATGTGATTATTGGCATGGGTTCACATTCTCTATATGAAGATCATATCAATTTCTGAGGAAGGTAAGTCATATTTAATATTCCAAATTAATATATGATCATCTATCCATGCAAGGATGAATATGAACATCCAATGGAAATTAATTCCATCTTGTAGGCCTTAATTCCTATAAATGAAGTTTATCTATCTTAGATGGTCAGGGAAAACTCACCATTAATTATAAACCTATTGTATGGAAGTTATTTGATGTATTTCCAAAATAATGTCATAGTATTCAACTAAATCACGAAGATGGGTTTTAAATAGAACTCTTACTAGGTGTTATGCCTATTTCAAATACTCTATATAGAATGGACCGAATTGAGTTGCGGGATTATATGAATAAACTCCAAGAGAATCATGAAAAGGGATTCATACACCCTAGTGCATCACCTTGGGATGCACCTATTCTATTTTTTAAGAAGAAATATGGATCAATGAGACTCTAGATTTATTATTGATAACTTAACAAGATCACTATCAAGAAAAAATATCATCTCCCTCGTATTGATGACTTATTTGATCAACTCCATGGAGCTTAATAATTTTATAAAATTTATATTTGTTCTGCAAATCATCAATTTAGGTTCAACAAAGAGGATATACCCATGACAGCATTCCATACAAGGTATGAACACTATGAATTTATAGTGATTCCTTTTAGTCTTACTAATTCCTCCATTATCTTCATGGATTTAATGAATAGAGTCTTTAGAGACTATCTTGATTAGTTTATGGTAGTATTTATAAACAATATTCTTGTATATTCAAAGATAAAGGAAGAACATGAAGATCAATTGAGTATTGTACTAAAGACCCTATGAAAGGAGAAGCTCTATGAAAAATTTACCAAGTACGAATTTTGGATTTATAATGTTTCATTTTTGGGTCACATAATCTCAAGATAGGGTATATCTATGGATCCAAAAAAGATATAAGTTATTAAATGTTGTCCTAGACCAACAATAGTAACTAAGATCCATATTTTTCTTGGTTTGGCTTGATATTATTGATGTTTGTGAATGATTCCTCACGGTTATCTAATCCACTCAGCATGTTGACTTGGAAAGGAGTTTAGTTTATATGGATAGAGGAATGTGAAAATAATTTCAAGGAGATGAAAAGAAGGTTAGTCAGTGAATCTATGATCACACTACCCTGTAGTGGATAAAGGTCTGTGATCTACAGTGATTCATCCAAGATGGGGCTGGGATTTTTTCTCATAAAAAATGATTTGGTGATAGATTATGCCTCTTGATAATTGAAAATCAATGTGAAAAATTTCCCAAATTAGGGTATGGAGTTAGCTATAGTAATTTTTTCATTAAATATATGGATGCATTATATTTATGAAGAATGGCATGACATATAACTAATCATAAATTTTTAAATTATATTTTCACTCAAAAGGAGATGAATATGTTCCAAATAAGATGGTTGGAGTTGATTAAAGATTGGGACTGCTCAATATATTACCACCATGGGAAATTGAACAAGGTGAAAGATTTTTTGAGTCAAAAGGACCATGCTATACAATCTATAATGAGGATCACAAATGATCCAATATTTACAGATTTACAAAGGTTGAATTTGGAAATCAAAAAGGAATGGGAGAAATATTATCTTTTTCAAATGAATGTTCAACCATCTATATAAGTGAAGATTAAGGAGGCAGAGAAGGAAGATGTAGAGCTACAAAAGAAGGTGATAAATTTTCCTGAGTTCACCTTTGATTATGATGGAATGAAGGGGCTCAAGAACCGTGTTTGTGTTGCTCCCATACCATATTTAAATATGGATCTATGGGATGAGGCTCCTATAACATCATTCTCTTTTTTTTAAAGGTTGGGGATGAAGCCTCATTTATTATTAAATCAAATCAAAGACCTCTTTAACTGGGTAGAGGGAGACTCATTGCATAGCCCGAAGGCCCAGTGGGAATTTATCCCATTACATGGCCCGTAGGCCCATTTTTTGGCCCAAATCCCATTCTGTGAATAGTACTGCTATAGTGCCCATGCTACTACAGTACTGCACAGTACCCATCGCTGCTACAGTACTCTGTCGCCGCTACAGTCCTCTACAGTACTGCTACAGCCACCTGCACCCATTGGGTTTTGAACCCCCATTTTTCATGTAGAATTAAGGGGTGCTTACTACTAAGCCAAACCCCAACTACAATATAACATCATTCTCTACTTATCCTAGAAGAAAAAAGATGTAAAGAGACCAAAAAGAGTATTTTTTGTGGGATTGAATGATAATAGATATTCCAGAGTATGTTTCTTGGTGGTTGGTTTGTTAACAAGTTAATATTAAGAGAAAAATTATAAGGAGATATTACAACCATTACCCATACTAGAATGGAAATGGGGAAACATCACCATGGTTTTTTTCGTAAGACTTCCCAAAACATCTAAAAACCATTATGCTATAGGGGTTTTAGTTTATTGCCATATGATACCAGCACACTTCATTCCTATTAGAGATTGTTTCTATCTTGATAAGCTTGCAAGAATATATATTAAAAAAGTTGTGATATTTCATAGAGTATCGCATTCTATTATATCTAATCGGGATCCAAGGATTACCTCTAAGTTCTAGAGAAGTCTTCAGTAGGCTCTAGATATAGAGTTATGTTTCAGAAATGATTTTCATCCTTAGATAGATGGTCGGTCTGAGAGGAAAATTCAAAATCTAGAATACAAGTTGAGATCTTTTTCTATGTATTTCAAAGGTTTTTGTGATCAACACATACCATTGGAATAATTTTATAATAACAATTGATTTCACTCTAGTATTCAGATGGATCATTATGAATCTATCTATGGTAAGAAGTGAATAAATCCAACATGCTGGAATGAAGATGGGGAAAGAATGATATTGGGATCTGATCTAGTTTAGTAAGTTTCATAGAAGTTTATATCTATTCAGTATCACATAATAGATGCTCAGAGTGGGAAAAAAGTTTTTTTGACAATCGATGAAAATACCTAGAGTTTAAAGTAGGTGATAAGGTATTTTTACGAATATTTCCCTAGAAGAGAGTGATGAGATTTGTAAATAAGGGCAAGCTAAGTGCTGGGTATATCAGTCCTTCTGAAATTTTTGATCATTTTAGAAAGATGTCTTATAGATTGTAGCTTCTACCGAATCTTTCTCAAGTTCATTATGTTTTCCATGTATCTCTCATGAGAAAGTACATACATGATCCTTCATATGTACTAAACTAATAAGTCATACCATTTGGGAACTATATTTCTTATGAAGAACGACTGATAGAGATTCTATATTGTTGATAAAAAATTCTTCAAAACAATACCACATTCTTGGATAAAGTTTTATGGAAGAACCGCCAATTTGAGGAATCTATTTGGGAAAATAACGATGTGATGAGGCAGAGGTATCCTCATCTGTTTGTATCCAAGTGACAAATTTTGAGGAAAAATCATTTTAAGGGGGTCATATTGTGACGCCTTAATATTTTAATAAATATATATATCTTTAAATAATTTTAATTCTTCAATATCTTATGTTGTATACAACTGTGAGTTTAAACAAACCGTGTAATATTATATGTTTGTTATAACGTAGTCGTTCAATTGGAAGGAATAAATATGAATAACTAATTTATGAAATAAATATAATGTTCCAACTCATTATGAATGTATTGATATGTTCTTATCAAATGATCACACATTTTTTAGTAATGTCACATTTTTTTTCAAAAAAAATATTTTTTCTTTAAAAATGAGGTTTTCTTCTTTTTATATATGTATATTAATTTTTATAAGTACTATAAAATGAATTTCATTTTTGAATTAATCATGTCAAAATTATCTTAACATTATTTTTTTAATTTTTTTTTCGAAAAATTGTATTTTTTTAGGAATATTGAAAATACTAATTTTTATTGAAAACTGTTTTTCATTAAAATTCTATACATGATCAAATTATGTTTTGGTTTTTTTAATTTTAATTAGTTAATTTTAATTTAAAATCATAAAATTATTTTTTTTAAAAAAGTGTTTTATACATGAATTTATTATAAAAACATTTTTTATTTCAAAATGGCATTTTTTCGAAAAACAGTTTTTCATAGTGTTTTACCAGTTTTATTTTAAATAATATTCTAAAAATTAAATTTTTTTAATTTTTAAAAATAGATTCCAAATTTGGATTCATATGTTCCAAATTTATGGAATAGGTCCCTTTTAGTTTTGGCCAATATGAATGGTAACCTTGGTAAAATTTGTTACCATAGTAAATAGTAAATAAGGTAATTTAGGTTTAAAATAAAATAATATGGACATTAAAATGACCATAACACTTACCAAATTTTATTACATGAATCTAATTCAACCCTTAACACCTAATGATCAAAATTACGTTGTTTAATGCACACATTTCAATGAAAATACCATATAATATTTAAATCAAAGAAAGTTACAAAATGTCACTTTCTTTGTCTTAAATTTACCTTATGTGTCCACCTGGAGAAATGTATGTTTTGAATGAATATAAATGTAAATTTTTAACTTAATAAACATATTTTCATGATATTAATTTATTTTTGACTTTTTGGGTCACTTAGATGAGATTATTATATTTATAATATTTTATTTAATAAAAATACAAAGATGTCACATTCATGTTTTAAATAATGTATCATTTTTAGTATAGGGTTACCCAAATGATATATTTGACTATAAATATTCTTCTGAAAACTATAATATTTTTCATCATCATGTTATTTTATTTTGAAATTTTAGTGAATATATAAGTATATTAAATAATTACAGAATGTTGATGTTGTAATTATTTTATTAATGTAAATATCAAATAAATGTTATTAAAAATAATAAAACAAAAATACTTTGACATAATTAATGTCATAAATGAATTTTCAAGATGAACATGTACTCTTAGGGATATAATAAAATATATTTTTTGAAGTTAACTTGTTATCTAGATATTTTTAAAAGTCCATGTAATGAATAGTGTCAAAATTGACACTACTGATATTTTATAAAAATAATATTTTATTAAATTGTTTAAAAATAATAAAACATTTATAAAATTACATAATAATTATAATAAGATATAAATTGTTATAAATTGTTCATTTATGGTCTAATTTATGTCACGTAAGTAAATATTACAAAATTTTATTATTGAAATATTTTTTATCATATTTAAGATTATAATAAGTTAACTAAGGGTTAATAAAAATGGCAGGGTTTAAAATAATACAAATTGTTTTCAAAAATATATTTATTTATGAGATTAAAACTTGAACCCATATTATATTCGAATCAAAAACCTTTTTGAGGTATTTTGATTGAGATTTAATTTATTATAAATTTATATTTCTTTAAATTCCAAAAGTACCCCTCACCTAAATTATAAAAGGGTAACTCTTCCCTCAATTTTTCACATCACATTGAGCTTTAAAGATCAACCATAACCTACCAATTTCTCTTCTCAAATTCCCTATACACATTATATAGGTTCTTTTATTCTCAAAATACCAACCCTAGTGTCCCTAAGAGGAGATCTAAAAGAAGTTCTCCAAAGAAGAGGTAATTGTCTTTACCAACTCTTTCATGATTATTTCTTCTTTTACTTCATATTCATGTGTTGTTTTCATTATAAAGTAATAAATACAGTATAAATTATATTCATAGATGTAATTATTAATATGGAACAACCATATTCCTTTTTTTAATCATCCTACAAAAAACAAAAGAACCGTGTGTCCATACGTACGACTTACCGGCTCCACGTCGTGGTGTAATCTATTTTTCATCACAACTTTATTTAGATGGGTATAATGATGGAAATAATATATATATATATATATGATAATTATAAAATTATATTGATTATAGAAAAATAAACTAATATACCATCCACTTTCTTACCATTTCACCATTAAGGAAATTATATTGTCGCTCATGTAAACGTACGACCTACCGTCTCCACAATACGATGCGACTCATTTTCCATGTTTACCATTCAATAATGATTAGATAAATGTATATAATGAAAAATTATGATATATATTAACTTAATATCATTCTATAAATGATGATACTATATCCTATGCATAAGAACTGAGACTTGTACGATAAAACATGCATAGGAAAATGAAGTAGTTAACACCCTAAAGAAGGGTAATAATGAAATATTATTAACAAACAGGTGATAATATTATATAAGTGGATCATATATGATATAATAAATATGAATATGGTTCTTTAATAATTTAACAACGTCATTTAAACCATTATACAGGAGTTTCAGAAACGTATGAAGGATATCAGACCTAAGGCAAAGGTTAATTTCACAATCTCATTATTATTCCGGATTGTTTATATGTAAGTATCTGCTAGGGAATATTTATCTTCCATGTCCATGTTTCTTAAAAAAATTAAAAAATATTTTTACTATTCTTCTATAATTTTTTAAAGTTATTCTTACAGTTGTGTGAAATTTTACTAAACAGATTGAAAGGAATATTTTTGTCATTTTCCACACACAGTTCTTTATGAATTTGCCAGAAAAAGTAAAAAGGGATGTTTTTTAACTTATACAACATGAAAATATTTTTCCACTTTCATAACACCTTAATGCCTTGAAGATTACCTTACAATCTTACAAGGTTATTTTCAAGGAATATATTTTATTTTAATATTTCATGACATTTTAAGAAAAAAAAATCAAGAAAGAAAAGGATATTTTCCACAAGAATTATTTCAAGTGATCTCTCAAAATTATTATTCATCTAAGATAACATTGTTTAATGCTACTTATGATTTAATGGGTATATTTTTCAAGAACACTGTCTTTATTCTTGTTATGGTTGGTTTATTCATATATAATAGAATGATATTTATGAAACCCATTTCTTTTCCATGATTTTTTCCATGATGAAATGTTTATGAAACCCATTTCTTTTCATGGGTTTTGATATGATAAATGATTTATATTATTTTAGAAAACATATATATTGTTTTCATTTTATGATGGGCAGGACATATATCTCCCTCTAATGCATTAGGTAAAGATTTATATCTCATGAAATAGAGATCATTGGGATGAGAAGTGAACCCAGTTCAATAATACAGGATTGGAATGGGAGTAAACTCGGTTTGGTAATATAGGGCTGGAATGAGGACTGAACTCAGTTTAGTAAGGGACTTTGTCCACTATGATGGTCTTGGTAGTAATCCTAAACTAATATGAAAATTATTTTCTATTCTTATGTGTATACCACAATTTCATGTCTTATATTATACTCCCATGAATTATATTCTTTATGATTAATGTCTTATGAACTTCTATGATTTATCCCAAAACTAAATATCATGATCCTTGATATGTAGGATATACTTTTCATAAGTTATTTTCATGTTCTTATGCCCTTATGATTATGTTATCTCCCTTGACTACCCTTACTGAGCATCTGAGATCACCCATTTCTTATGTTTCTTTTCCCCAAGATATGAAGAAGGTATTAAGTAATATGTGTCAAAAGGGGTTCTAGTTATGAAGGAATAAATAGGAGATGATGTAGATGTTTTATGAATCATTTTTTAATGAATCCATGTTTCCAAAGACTCCAAACCTATATCGTTATCGAATGGTTTTTTATGTTACGTAATGAATATTCTTATATTTATATGAAAGAATATAAATATGGTTCTTATTTTTATGTAACAGCCTATATGGTTCTTATTTTATATGTAACAGCCTATATGGTTCTTATTTTTATGTTATGTAATGGTTTTTTATGTTTTTAAGAAATGGGTTTGTTATGTATGGGTTGTTATAGTAATAGATGTTTCATGTTGGCACTCCGGTATGAGAAAGATGGTTACATATAGCCATATCATGTCGTAGTGGGTGAAGGATGAGTCATGATGGAATTCCCCATGTATGGTAAGGTCGCGGTCTTGATATGGTCGGTCGTTGGATGATTTATATGAGTAAGTGAATTTGATTTTATCTGGTCATGATGAAAATTCAAAGTTAGAGGGTTAGATGAGTTAATTAATGGATTTTGTGCAATGGCATCGAGCTCGGGATGATTCTGTTGTGATCTAAAGGCTATTCATGAGGTGAATCACGGTCATAACATGGTTTAGTGGGTCATCCATACTTTGTGACATGGTTCGGGGGATGAATCATTTTATTTTCATTATCTAGGTGGTGAACCAATGATTATTAACATGTATTGTGGGGAGAACTACTTTTGTGACATGGTTCATGGGGTAAACCAGTTTTTCCATGTGGTTTAGGGGGTGAAACCCAATTTTTCCACATGGCTTATGGATAAATCACATGATGAAAAGAAAAGAATGTTCCATTTTAGAAAAAATTTATTCAGAAGAAAAGGATATTCAGAGTCATGGCATAGGGTATGATCCAGAACCCATGTGTGGGGATGGAGTACAAAAACACTAATATGGGGGATAATGTTTCTTTTGAGGATGCATCAGTAGGTACATCTGAGTGGTTTCAGTGGAAATCTACTCTAGGCGGTCCAAATAGTTCTTCTACTTGTGGTTAGACACAATAAGAGTACAACTATGTTGGAAGCGTCATGTATACCATGGTTGGTGTGTTGTCGAACCTCTTTAGGATGCATTTCAGTAGGTGGTTTTGATGGTCGGGAGAACCATATATCCAAATCGACTATATGAGATAAGTCCTATGGTGGGGAGTTCCATAGACCAGATGATCAATTTGATAAGACATGTGGTTTTCTTGGGATATATATGCTCTGATAAGCACCATCTCAGTGATTCAGTGGAAATTTGAGTGGTGAGATGTGTTACGATGCTTTTAAACACCATAGATTCAAGTGGGGAATTAGAAGTTCATTTGGGATTTAAGGTGGGGACATGATTTTTTTATTGGGAATTGATGAAAAACATAGTTTAGATAATTTGGTTGGATGACCATTTGGACCTCTCAAGGATGATAGGTGTTATGGTGGATAATTTGAAACAACCCGTATCATAATGGGTTGGAAAATTCATGATGATATTTGAATTTCCCTATGTGGTGGGTAGTATATTTTGAGAACATGTAATTGGATTGAGGTTTCATGGTTTTTATCCTTAATAAAGGGTTTTATTGGACATAGTTAAAGGTTTGATGGATTTCATGAGGGTTTGAGTGAAATCAGGGACGGGTCAGGGTCCTAAGGCTGATGAAAATAGTAGTATAAGAAAATTTGTAGTTTGAAAGGGTTATTTATGTCGTGAAATATTTCATGGGGTGTTTTAGGCCATAAATATGTATGGAGGTGGTATCTTGGTGCATAACTTGAAATTTCACGATGTTTCCATACGTTCCACACTGTGACAGATTCCCAAAAATATGTTTTTTATTTTTAAAGGGGTCTCAACCTCCCTTTGGTCTCCAAATGAACACTTCACATGAGGGTCTCTTAGCTGAAGCTACCCATCCCTCATTATCATCCATTTTTGGGTGATTCCAATTGCATCAAAATGGAATCATAGGAAAGGTTGTCCATCCCTCTTCCTTCCATGTTAATCTCCTTTTATTTACACCGATTTCATCGAATTTTGGTTTAGGGTTTTTGGTGATTTCCATCAAAGCACTATAAAAATCACCCTAATCGATGCCGATTCTATGTAGCTTTCATATAGGAGATCTCAAGATGGGTTCTGCACAACAACACTCTAAATTTTGGAGAAGGTACATCACAATATAAATTTTATAAGGGTTTTGGGTAATTTCAAGTAAATTTGGTCATTGAATTGATATTATAAATTTTCTATTTTTCATGGAATATATTTTGGTGTATTTTAGGAGTATACCACACATAGTTTTTCATGGTTTTGGTGTGATAGCGTAACCTATTGAGTTTTTAGAATTCATTCATATTTATATATTTTTATGATTTATTATAAAATGATATAATTATGTAATTATGATATCCAGGTGTGGGATAGGGCCTCATGTGATTTGCTAATGTATGGGTGAACCTGGATGGACTTGGATGAGCCTGGTGAGCATGGTCAGGCCTTGGAAGATTTTAGACTGTGGAATTTAAAAAAAGGTAATAAAACCATATTGCATTAGGTGGTCCATGTACTAGCCCTTTGGATTTATGAATTTCGTTATATGCATGTGGATGTGTAGTCACTCCACTGAGGGTGTGAACTATTTAATATAATTATTTAGTAATTATATAAAATTGTTAATTTAAAATTGACACCTCTAGAATGAATAAAGCACTAAAGCCACACTAGACCTTGTTCTTTAGCTTGATGCCTTGGTCATTGATGGATGAGGTCTAGATTGAGAGGACACCTGAATATTCATACACCTTCATGATGGGATGTGATGTGACTTGGGATGTGTGGCCCCAACAATCCAAGTGAGGACCCTTGAGTTGAGTTTACCTGAGTTGGATACACCATACGCAGGATGGTCTTGGGTATGGATAGGGATGATGGGTTTAGTCATTAGGCCAATAGTAGTTCATTCTCTCATTATGTTGGGACTTGGTATATGATTTAGGGCAGTTTTGTTACATTTTTTAAAACAACCATAATTGCAGTCTTTTATATCTATTTTGGAAAATGCACATAGCGGTGGTCTTTCATTTTATATTATGGAAAATGCACATAGGTGCAGTCCTTTATTTATAGATTGGAAAATTCCATTAAGGGTTTTCATTTATGTTATTCATGGAAAACAACAGTAGGGTAAGTCCTTTATTTTGGATTTTCAAAAACACCCATAGGGTTGGTCTTTTATTTTGAATATTAGAAAATGACATAGGTGAACTGTTTTAATATTTCGTACTTGTTTGAGAAAACACACATAGGGGATCTCTATGATACTTACTCCCTGATGTCCATGTCTAAGAAAACTCCCTTTGGGGAGGCCTATGTTACTATTGGTTAAGAAAACTCTAGTAGAGAAGGTATGTGATACTACTATGGGGATGATATTGATTTGAAGCATGGGGTTAATTCTATGTACTCGGATGAAGACTTCTAGAATCTCTCCACGGGTTTTTGATTCTAATGTGCTATGCCAAGTCTGAGAAAACTACCATAACAAAGGTCCCTATAACTTGACATGTATAATGGGGAGGCCAAGGAATGTTATAGGGGGCACATTCATTAAGATGTTCTCGAAACTTGATGAAGCATTTATGGTTGATAAGGTTCATGGACCTAACGCTTAGCAATTGTAAGGTAAATTGGTTGGCATGGTTCATGTGACACGCTTTAAGACATTGGTGATGCCCTACTGAGTTATGTACTCATACCTCGCTTGGTCCACCACTACCATTGTGTGCCCGAGAAGCCCGCACTTGTTGTGGGTTCGGTTGGGCGGAGGCCCATGATTGTATCATCGATCTAGATCATCATGGATGGGATTTGGAGACTGGGATATGGCATGGATCTATGAAGTTTTAGGGCCTAGTAATATATATATATATATATATATATATATATATATTCCTGTAAGTATTTTCATCCTAGTTGGAGATTGGTTGTTTTTTATGAGCATGATCGTTTGAGTATGTATTCATTAGTTAATTTTGGTATAACTTGTTCAGTTATTATTTACCATGTTATTATTATAGCCTTTGGTGTATGTTGAGGAGCACCTGAGGTATGTAGCAACTGCCAGTCTGGAAACTGATTAGTGGTCTTAGGTGGTGAGATTTTATAGATTATCCACTAGCTAATGCCCCTAATTTTAAACGATTTCCGAATAAGGGGGGTTCCCTCAATGAGACTAATGATAATGATTTAATTGAATTTTTTACACAAAAGAAACAATGTTCTGTAGTCTGTTATAGTATGGAATTGTTGATTACCATCTCTCATTAGGAACTAGTGAGTTTCCCATGGCACATATATCATTTTGACAACCCTACTTTAGGGATTTCAACTTCATGTTTGATTGTGTAACCTTGTTATCATTATGATTGTGTGACGCCAATTATGATTTTTTTTGTTATTCGTGTTACCATTCATTGATGGTTTGGTGCCATTTTGTATTTTTATCCCCATCCATTTGTGGTATATGATATTTTTTAAATGGAATTTCAATGCGTTTCTTTAAAAATGAGTTTTTTTAAAGAAAGGGTAATATTTTCTTTATACATGAGGTTTAAGAGAATGATTTTGAAATGAGGAAAATAGTTTTTTATGTTTTACATCATAAAGGCCCTCATTTATGATTTTGAAATATTTTTCTTTCAATTTGATGGTTCCACCAATGGGTTATGTAAAAATGGTTTATGGTTTATAAAATAGTTAAAATTGATTATCTACTTATACTTTTATATATGTAAAAAGATACTTTCAAATAGCATTTCCAACTAACACTTATGAAATGTTTGATATAATGAATTGCATACTCATGAAATCCTATGGGGAACATTTTGATTACACCACATATACAAACTTACACGTGTGTGTAGGTCATGTTTTCTCTTAGGTTTCCATGTTTTGATCCCATCCATTTGATGATCATTTTGAACTGTTGATGGATGTGTTGGGTTCTGATGATGACCAGGAGTCACATGTAAGTTATCTCATAGTTGTTTCACACACACACACACAAAATCTTTATTTTATTATTGAGGGCAAGGGCAAACCAAGTACAAGAGAAGAAACCAACAAATTAAGGGAGTTTGAAATAATGAATCTCATGGGCATCCCCTCAGACTAAATTCGTGCCTTCCAGAGGAAAGGATCCCAAGTCCGAAAAAATAAGTGAGAGATATATCATGAGTTGCCTTGGAAGCGAGAAAGTCAGCCACTTTGTTACCTTCACAATAATTATGAAGAATCTCCTTGTTGTTGGTGGTGAGCTTTATGAATTTGCGAATAAGGTAGGAGATCGACCAAGGGATGTTTTTAGAGTTGCATACGGAATTGTGGATGGTTGTGGAGTCTATCTCAATGGCAGCTAAAGCAATGTTGCGCTATCTGCAAATGTTTATAGTTGTTAACATCACCCTCACCTCTTCCTGTAGGGAATCAGCAATACCAAAGAAAGCATTGAAGGCCATAATGACAGAACCCCTACAATCGCTAATGATACCTCCTCCCCACATACCACAAGTGACACACGAGTCGTCTATGTTCATTTTATACCCCGAATGATGGGGGATCCAATGGATCCAGTGCCCTTGTCGTTCTCTAATAACAGGGTAAGGGGAGGTTATGTTCTTCTGAAACTTAAGAGGGGGTCGTAGACCAATCTTTGGAGAGCCAAGAAAAGTCGATTAACAGACTTCTCGATCCATGGACGATGGCCATCTTCGAACTAGAGAGCCCCCCATGGTGAGCCTTGTTCTTGGTCAGCCAAATACATCAACAGCCTGCCGCCACAATGATCGCACACGCCTTCCTTTTTTCCCATTCTCCTTCGAAGAATAGATACACTATGGATTGGCACCAAGGATTAATACAACAACAACATTTTGAGGCTAGGTTGATACCGATCCATTGAGCGAGCTTGCCAGTTGGAAGAGCATTGTTCTGTAACCGCCAAATTGGGAAATTGAGTTTTGCAAGTATTTCGTTGAACAACATCACATAACCCCATTGCTCCCGCTCATTTGAGGAGGATAACAGACATCTTACCTGATAAAATAGATCAATCTAGATCTGAAGAAAGCTTTATGAGGTCACAGAGGTACTGTTGATCTTTATCCAAGACATTGCGGGTGAACCTGGGAAACTCTTTAGCTTTCCTGAAAGAAAAGTTTGTGAAGGGACAACCTGGATAGCTGATCTTAATCCCCACCCAATTTTCGTTCGAGGAGTTAATATCACCTCTCCCTATGATCCAGAGGGTGTGAATCTAGAGGGTCTGGATGTGCGGGTGAATCACGAGCCACAAAGAGGAGCCCTTTATACCCGATGATGATCTATCTTCATATTTGAAAGCCATGAATTTACCCCCACAAAGTACGGCCTTCAATGAACTCCCACACTAGCTTCGCGTGCATGCAGTGCACCTCACGACACTTTTGATATCGATTCCCCAATGGGTCTCACCATCTGATCCCACGAAACCCAATGGCGTCTCCCTTCTGATTGTGCATCCCAGATAAACGAGGTTAGGACCTTCTCGATGTTTCGGATCACTGTACATGGATCCCTAAGAGTGGATAGGATGTGCATGGGAATTGAAGAGAGGACATTATTGACCAAAGTGATCCTTCCACCAAAGGACAAGAAGAGATTTTTCCAATTATTGATATGCCTAGGGATATGATCAAAGATCTTGTTAAAGTTGTGGATTTGTAGCCTTTTAGGACATATCAGTGCCCCAAGGTACTCAATAGGAAAACCACGCCTGCTCATACCCAAGGAGTTCGAGCACCTGTTGGAAATGAGGATACTATTTTTCTCCCGATTCACCACCTTCCCACTCCAGAAACAATATTCCTGAAGCGCATTATTGAGACCTGTGGTTGATCACTTGCTCCCATTAATAAAGATGATCGTGTCATCTGCATACATAAGGTGGGAGAAGCCCCGCTGGATATGCCTACAACAGAAAGGCTTAATTATCATGTCCAATAGTCGTTTATTAATGAAGTAGCTTAGTGAGTTTTTCATGAGAATAAACAAACTAGGAGACAAGGGGGTTGCCTTGCCTTAACCCTCTCATCGATTTGAAAAAACCGCAAATTTTTTCCATAAAGGAGATAAAAACCAAACTGGCGTGAAGCATCAGTATAATAGATCAGTAGACCATGAAGAGAATCCCATCTTATTGAGAACCTTCAGAATAAAGTTCCATTTGATTCTATCATAAGTTTTGTCCATGTCCAATTTAATAACTGCGTTCGAACAAACTATCTTTGTGTTGATCTTATAAATCATCTCCAATGCCAAACCAACTCCTCCTTGGATTGACATACCCTTCACAAACCCGTGTTGTTCCTCCGACACCCATTCAGGTAGATACAAGGACAACCTTCGGTTGATGACACTAGCCAAAATCTTGTATGGAAAATTTCAGAAGCTGATTGGGAGGTATTTACTCAAAGAATATGGGTGTTTCACCTTTGCTATGAGCACTAGAGATGTAGCACTCGCCGCTCTCAGAAGGTTACCTCCCCATAAAAAGTCTTGCACTGCGATCACCACATCTTTCTTTACTAGATCCCATGATGCCACATTGAATGCTCCAGGGAACCCATCTAGTTCTGGAGAGGTATCTGAGTTAAGAGCCTTCACAACATCAAAAAATTTCTGCTCTTCTGGAATATGTTCTAGCATTTTCCTTTCTCTTTCAGACACTTTGTTGGGTATCACTTAAAATAAATCTACGTTGCCCTGTGGATACCCACTTTGCAGTCGAGGGTTGGGACTGGCCAAAAGGGATCTAAAATATTCTTTTCCTAGCCCTCCCATGACATCCCTATCATCCGAGTATGAACCATCCTGCAAGAGCTTGCCGCCCTTGTTCCAGGATCAATTCTGCTAGAGCATTCCTCTTTACAGCAAGATAATTAAAAGTTGTCTCATCCCAATCATTTTCCAGAATTTCTATCACTGTATTCAAAGTATCAACATTGTGGTTATGAGAAGGGAGGGAGCTTCTCCAGCGAATAATATCCCCCTTTAACCGTCAGATCATGCAATGAAGACCAAGCCAGGAGATACCATGAACCAGCTTGTCCCACGACTCCCGCACCGTCTGAGAGTAGTCCGGGGATGATGTCCATTTTTTGGGAGAAAAAGAAATGACTATGTTAATGGTGAATTCCCCTTACCTCAATGTGAGATGGGGATACTCTTTTATAGATGAGTAAATCTAATTACAAGAAGGGTAAGTCCGATGTGGGACTCAGAAATACCCATTTAGACTTAAATGGGGTCCAACACTCCCCCTCAAGCTGGACATGCCCAGATTGGATAGAGTCCCACAAAAAAAAGAATGACAAGAGACAAGACCATCTCATACTCCCCCTCAAGCTGGGTCATGGAGACTGTGAATACCCAGCCTGGTAGTGAGAGACTCAAGACGAGCTCCTGGGAGACCTTTGGTGAAGAGATCGGCAAGCTGATCTGCCGTCGGGATATGGCCGAAACCGATATGGTGCTGCTCCAGATGGTGGCGTAGAAAGTGACAGTCCACCTCGATATGCTTGGTCCGTTCATGGAAGACGGGATTCGAGGCAATCTTCGTGGCGGCCTGATTGTCACACCAAATATGAGCAGGAGTCGATGCTGGGAAACCGAGCTCTTGGAGAAGATGACGAATCCAGAGGATCTCAGTAGTGACTATGGTCATGGCTCGATACTCGGCCTCAGCACTCGATCGGGAGACGGCAGTCTGCTTCTTGCTGCGCCAAGAGATGAGATTACCGGCGAAGAACACGGCGAAACCCGAAGTAGACTTGCGGGTAGCGAGGCAACTGGCATAGTCCGCATCACAGAAGACGTCAACATTCATGTGAGCATGATGTGAGTACTGGAGGCCACGTGCAGGGTCTTTCTTGATGTATTTGGCAATGCAGAGGACAGCATCCCACTGAGATCGGGTGGGATGCTCCATGAACTGGCTGACTTTGCCAACGGCACAGGCAATGTCGGGACACGTCATGGTGAGGTAGTTGAGTTTACCGACCAAGCGTCGATAGCTCTCGGGATGAGGAAATGGTTCCGAGTCTGAATGAAGGGAGTGTTCCCCAGGCTCAAGTGGAGTATCAACTGCGGTGGTTGTGCTCAACCCGGCATCCTACAAGATATCAAGAGCATACTTGCGCTGGCAGAGAGAGATAATGTCCACAGTCCGGGAGACCTTGATGCCAAGTAGGTGAGGGGACCAAGATCTTTGGTGTGAAAGTGCTGGTGAAGATGCGTCTTGAGGCTGGCGATGCCTCTGGAGTCGCTCCCTGTGATGATGACGTCATCAACATAAACCACAAGCAAGATACAGTCGTGCGTCGTCGTACGGAAGAAGACTGTGTGATCTTTCATACTCCGAGAGAGGGCAAAGGTTGTGACGACAGTGCTGAAGCGGTCAACCCATGCTCGAGGAGACTGTTTGAGGGTGTAGAGGGAGCGATGGAGACGGCATCCATGGGAGTCGGCACCAGAGGCAGAGAAACCAGGGGGTTGCTGCAGGTAGACTTCTTCGTCAAGAAAGCCATGGAGAAAAGCATTCTTAACATCCAGTTGATGAAGCGGTCAGTGATGATGAGCAGCCAGAGAGAGGAATAGGCGGACATAGTCCATCTTTGTGACTGGAGAGAAAGTCTCAAAGTAGTCGATGTCATATGTCTGAGTAAATCCCTTGGCGACAAGCCGGGCTTTTAGGCGGCAAAAAGAGCCATCGGGATTGAGACGGACCATGAAAATCCATTTACAGCCGACCGCCTGTTTGACCGCCGGAAGTGGGACAAGATCCCAAGTATGGTTGTCATCCAGAGCTTGCAATTCATCCCTCATTACAGCTAGCCACCCGGGGTGAGATTTGGCTTCACCTACTGTCCGAGGAATCGACACGGTCTCCAGAGCTGACATACCCCTGTATGAAGATACAAAGAGAGTAGTCTGACACGAGCGAGTACCTTTCCGGAGTGTAATCAGCATGTCCTCGGGAGCTGTGACAGGAGCATCAGACGAAGCGAGAACAATGGTTTCCTCGGCCTGGATGGGAGGTACAGCGGAAGGACGATGAGAGTAGGTCTGTCCAAAGAGATGACCGGTCGGATGAGACACCAGAGGCGGGTGAACCGTGAGCGGAAGACAGTCATCGATGGTAGTGTCAGAAGGAGAGGGGAGAGTGAAAGGAGATCTCTCGACAAACGATACGTCGGCAGAGGTGATATACCGGCGAAGGTCTGGAGAGAAGCATCGGTACCCGCGCTGAGTGCGGGAATACCCGAGAAAAATACAGCGAAGGGATTTGGGAGAAAGTTTGAAGAGATTGGGGCGAGTGTCCCGGACATAACAGAGACATCCGAAGACGCGGAGTAGAAGAGAGTGAGGAGGAATAGAGGGAAACATGGTATGAAAAGGAGTCTCCCCCTGAAAGATGGAGAAGGGAAGACGATTGAGAAGGTAAGTAGCAGTGAGGATGGCATCCCCCCAGAAGAGAAGAGGTACCTGGCGGTGGAAGAGGAGGGCACGAGCGGTTTCCAAGATATGCCGGTGTTTCCGCTCGACCACCCCATTTTGCTGAGGGGTATCAGGACAGGAGGTCTGGTGGATGATGTTGTGGGCCCGCATAAACTGCTGAAAGTGAGTGGATAAGTATTCTCGCCCATTGTCAGATCGAAGACATTTCACAGGGATAGAAAACGATGTCTGTATTTCATGGAAAAAGGTCTGAAAGGTGGAGAGAACCTCGGTCCGATCGCGAAGAAGGTAAAGTCATGTCATACGGGAATAATCATCAATGAAAGAAATGTAATATTTATACCCAGATTGACTCGAGGTGGCACAGGGACCCCATTCATCGAAATGAACCAAATCAAAGGGTTTGGCGGCCCGTGTGTCAACTCGAGGAGAATATGATGTGCGATGGTGTTTCGCAAAACGACACGACTCACAAGGAAAAGATAAACGGGGACTAATATCAGGATAGAGCTGATGAAGTGCTGAGGCGGAGGGGTGGCCCAACCGAGAATGGAGGTCTACGGCACGAGTAGGGACAGACACGCATGCGATGGAGGTCGGGCCATCGAACATGTCCACCTCATCCCGAAGCTGGCCTCTACCAAGTTCCCGGTTCGTCGTTCGCTCCTGAAACACAACAGAAGACGAGGTAAAGATAGCATTACAGTTGAGATCCTTGGTCAGCTTGCTGATGAAAAGTAAGTGAAAGAGACTGCGGGGAACATGAGCCACCGAGGATAGGTGAAGGGAGGAGGTGAGGGAACAGATGCCAAAGCCGGCTATGGGGAGAGTGGAGTCATCAGCAACAGTGATGGTTGAGGATCCACTATAGGGACGGTAGTTGGAGAGTATACCTGCATCCCCGGTGAGGTGGTCGGACGCACCTGAGTCAAGCATCCATGCAGGGGAACGATAACTGACAAGAGCAGTGGGACCCCGGAATGGGCAAGAGAAGCTGATGAAGAGCCCGGCATGGAGGTGGACCGGTACTCGTGAATCAGCTGGAGCTCAGCCAGGGAAAGACCCAACGACGGGGGAAGAGCAGTAACAGGTGATGACGCATCGCATATCGCAGTCTGACCCTGTCGGGGGTGCGAATCGGGACGACCATGAAGGACCCAACAGCGGTATATCAGATGGATGAGCTTTCCGCAGTGCTGGCAGAGGGGGTGAGGTCGGCCGTCTCCACGGCCGCGTCTGCGAGAGCCGGTAGGGCGGCCACCGCCACGGCCGAGGAGCGCAGTGTGATCAGGGATGGGGACGGGTGGTGCAAGGGCCCGATGAGCCTTCTGCAGGCGATGATAGACCTGTGGGATATCCAGCGTAGATGGGCTGGCTAACATCTCAATGGTCGTCGTGGCGTAATCTGGTGCGAGACCATTCAGGAGATTGAATAGGCAGAGCTGGTCCCGTTGAGTCAGCGCTTCCGCCGGAGTCTGAGGAATATGCCAAAGTTCCTGCAGTTCGTCGCGGAGACCCTTCCATTCCATGAAGTAGTTGGGAAAGGTCTGATCCTGCTGGTGGAGGTGAGAGAGACGCTGTAGAATGTCTGAGACCCGAGCCAAGTTATTGGTCTCGGAGAACATGACAATCAAGGAATCTCATAGCTCCTTGACCGTGTTGGCAGTCCTTGTGACATCTTTCACGGACCGGTCCATGGAGTTAACCAATAATGCGAAGATTTTGTTGTCCGTCAGCTGCCAAGAATCGAATTTGGGGCCAGTGATTGCGGGTGGGGGTTTCTCAAGATGAGAATGAAGTCCCATGTCGCGTAGGGACATCAAGACCGTCTTCCGCCAGACGGAGAAGTTTGTTGCATCCAGCCGGTCATCGACAAGCCGGGAGGAGGTCGTGATCAGGGACGGCAGAACGGAGGAAGCGTCCATGGAGGGTGGGCGCTGGACCAGGTGGCCGGGAGTTGCACGGTGGAAGGGAGGCGGCCCGGAGAGGTCGCTGGAGGGAGCAGCGACAAGGGGTCGCGCTCAGGAGGGTGCGGCTGGGGCAGGGGCGTTGCGTGGGCGCAGGCGCCGCTGGGGCTAGGGCGCGGGTGCCGGGCGAGAGCCCCGCTAGGGCGAGGGCGGTGCTAGGCGAGGGCGCGCCATGGGAGGGCGCAGGAAGCCGGGGCCGGGAACCACACCGGAAGAGGGCGCCGAGAGGGGAGTCGCTGGGGCGAGGGTGCGGGTCGCGGGTGAGAGCGCCGCTGGGGCGAGGGCGAGGGCGCCGGGGCAAGGCCGAGGGCGAGGCGCCGGGGCGAGGCCGAGAGGGCCTGGGTGAGGCGCTGGGGCGAGGCCGAGGGCGAGGCCGAGGGCGAGGCCGAGAGCGCCTGGCGAGGGCACCACGGAGCGAGGGGAGCCGCGTCGGCAGAGAGGGTCGCCGGGACAGGAGCAGCGCCAGGAGGGAGAGTCGCCGGGAGAGAGGGCCACCGGGACAAGAGCCGCGCCAGGAGGGAGAGCCGCCGGGAGAAAGGGCCGCCGAGACAAAAGGGCCGCCGGGAGGGAGGCCTGCTGGGAGGGAGGACCGCCAGGAGAGAGGACCGCCGGGAGAGAGGGCCACCGGGAGATTAGGGTAGAGCCAGAGGGGGGGAAGAGAGGCAAGGCCGGGCAGAACCGAGAATCCGCTGGGAGGGAGGGTCGGGATTAAGATCTCTCTGATACCATGTTAATGGTGAATTCCCCTTACCTCAATGTGAGGTGTGGATACTCATTTATAGATGAGTAAATCTAATTACAAGAAGGGTAAGTCCGATGTGGGACTCAGAAATACCCATTTAGATTTAAATGGGGTCCAACAAATTCTCAGACCTCTTTGTAAGCTACACCGCAGTTGGAGAGTGATCTGAAAGAGCACACGGCATGTGGGTAACGATTGCATCAGGGAACTGGGAGATAGCATTGACATTGGGTAGGAACCGATCTAGGCGACACCATGTACATTTGCTCCCTTTTTGATTGTTCACCAAGTATACCGACCACCTGGAAAACCGAGGTCTGTGAGACCGAGACGAGATGTGCATGATGTGAAGTTGTGGCGGGCATTCTAGGAATACCCACCACGACATTTCTTCTCGAAGCTCTCCATGACCACATTGAAATCCCCTCCCATCAGCCAAGGGGAGTCTCCCAGGTCAAAGGCCTTCAAGTCATGCCATAAATCTTCCCTGGCCTGCGCATCTCATTTTGCGTAAATGAAGGAGAAAGAGACTAAAAGCCCAACCTGTATCTTCATTGGGAGAAACTGATCTGAGGCTGCAACAAGGTCCACCTTACAGGACGAATTCCAGAAAAGCCATACAGGATGATTGACATGGCCGGGCTTGCATGAAGCTTCCCATCTTCATTCTTTGAGCAAAGGACATAATCTTCCAATCACGCAGCTTCGGCTCTAGAATAGGCACTATTGAAGAATTATAATGAGAAACCATGTTGGAAAGAAAGTCCGTTTTTGCCCGGGCACCCAGGCCATGAGAATTCCATAAGATTAAAGAGATCTTCAAAAAGAGGTTAGCCTGGATCTGGCCCCTTGCGTAGCACAACCATTAACTTGAGATGGGGATAGTAAGAGGGTTCCCTTGTAAATCAATATTGTACACTTTCCGCTGGCCGATGGAGAAAATGGGAACTTCGACTGGTCCCTAATTTCCTTCACTGGTGTGGTTTGAGCTGCTGAAGACACTGTAGTAGAGGGGGGATTTAGAGAGGCATCTTCCACATGCCATAATGCACTGTTGGGGAACTGCTGAATCAACTTAGACTGATCCCTTTCTTTCTTAGAAGACCAGAACAAAACATTGAAGGAGAAGAAAATTTGATGCCCATTAGAACATTGAATGGATTAAAAAATGTGGCAAGAGGCGAGCCGTGATACCAAGCTTGGAGGTTCTTGTAGATATTCCGGGGAGGGGACGGGACAGCCACAACAACTTTCCCTTTATCCGGCCAGTCTCCTTCCATGGGGATATCGGGAAGAAGCTGCTCGAATGATCGGCAGCCGCCTGTGGTCTGAAGGGAATTAGTGCCCTACAAACATTCTGCAACCCACCTAGATCTTCCGAGGGAGCTGAAGACGACACCGAGGGGGAAGCACCAGCCAGGAGAGAAGGGACTGGAGAATACATTGAAGTATCCACATCATCTTGGGAAGGAACAACAATGGAGGATGGAGATCTGACCTAAACCGGTTAGAGATTAGCCTCGAGATCCAAGAAAGACACCGGACATGACCATATCGGGACCTGCTTGGAACAACTGGCTAACTGGCAGAGCCACCAATAGGAAGATTTTTTGTGCCCCTGGAGATGAAACAACACACAAAAAAGAGGTGGTGACATGAAAATCAGCTCCGGACGCCAGTCTTCCATGCCATCCACTTGGAGGATCATTGACGCCAGAAGAGTTTGATCCAAATCAAATTCGATACAAATCATGGCGAGCGAGGTTTCCTGCAAGCTGAGAGAATGCTGATCCGCAATTGGAAACTGCCCAAAGAGTCACCGATCCCTCAAAAAAGGTTAATGTTGTGAAAGGGGAGGGGGAGGCCGAGGAGGGAAAGCCAAAACACTGTGAAGGATGAGTCCCGTCCACTATGAACCTCCATAGACCACCGCAGGAAATGGAATCGCCACCGACCGACGGATCGAGAACGCCGAGACCAGGCCGTGACGAAATCAAACCGAGAAGAAAGTGAAATGCATAAGGATTTTCATTTAAGCACTGATACCGCCGCATCCTCCTCTAAGCCCCACGAGAGAACATGATTCCGAAAAAGCTCAAGCTGAGGCTTATCCACCCCGAATCTTGCCAGCAGGGTCCACTCCAGGTGGGAGGAAGCGTCGTTGAATGTTGAGATCGGGATGAAGAGAACCGGGGTTCCTGCTTCGGCAGATGAGCTCAGCGAACCAGAAAGGGGCAGAGAAACCAAGAGCTGGGGTAGCCGGGATTGAGGTGGAGGCCGTAAGAGTGCATCCTTGAAAAGGGGAGGGGATCCGAAGGAGGATCTGACTGGAGATGCCCTTCAAACGAAACTGAAGAGACCCTCAGTGTTGGAGGAATACAGGAAGGTGACCCTCGCTGCAGCATATGCTGAGGATAGAAGGCCGGCACGGAAGCAGCCGCCAGAGGGGAGAGAAGCCAGGCAACCAAAGAAGACAACGCCTTGGAAGAGAGCGTCGGATCTGGAGAAACGGTTGGAAAAGTTTGCATCTGAGCGGCGCGTTAGTCGCATTCTACGAAGAAGACGAGAGCAACATTTTTCACATATTAATTATCCCCTTTCAGTTTATTTAGGGTCATTCTTATATATCCCACCTGTTGTATATTTAAAAGATTAAACTCTTTTAGTTTATATTATGTAATTAATTATGCAATGTGTTATTAAAGGTATTTTTAGACATTTAAATTATTTAGGATTCAAAATGGTTATAGTAATTTCTATAGTTTATGCCTTGTTTGAATGCTTATTTCATTTATTTCTTGTGTGAATTGTTCATTATTTAAAACTTTTTATTGTCTTTCTATCGAAGAACATTGTATGGGCTCACCATGCTAGATACTCAATTAGATTTCACAACATTGTTTCATTATTTTAGGAGGGAGAAACCATTCCCAAGTGTGTTTTCTTGTTGTCCAGACACTAATTTTCAGTCCGGGAGGATTGCAATTTTCCTTTGAGTCTATTGAATGGCTAGGTAGTGTGACGTGTCAAGTCATCCTAATCCAATTTGTTTCAAAAAGTGTCATTTTCTGGGTTTTCAAAAGGACCTGTCTCTTTAATATCTCTGCTGTTATTTTGGGAAGCCTTATAGTATTGAGAGCATGTTGTCATAATATGATTGGTAGGTGAAGAGAGAGTCTAACTAAGCATTTTTCATCTAGATCCTTGAGTTACCATTGCTAGTCAAGATTTGAATTTTGAATTTGATATTCATTTTTCAATTTTATTTAGGGGTTTTTATTTGGATTGATGGCGTTTGATCTTCATTATGTTATGTAAGATACATTTGGGTTTTAATGAGTTTTGGGATGGAAATAGAGGAAGACTTAGTGGTGATTGGTTAGCTTACATGGTTAGATAGACCATACTGAGATCAGAAAAACCATTCTAGAAATATTTCATAAGCGATGATATGATTCAACATGATCCATCAAACCATGTTCCCAAGACATGCACGGTTATGCATTGCTATTGTATTTATTCTTTATCCTCCTTTTACTCTCAAGTTGATCATAATGATATTTTCCTATATCGAGGTGAATTATGGATCAGTTTTATGATGAGTTAATGGTAATAGCTTGAATTTTGTTTGATGTTTTGGTATGTCGTTGTTTATGTGGTCGCTATAAAAAAAATGTGTTTTCATGAAAAGTGAATTTTATAAAATGTTATTGGATTTAAAAGTAGACCTTATGTTTTTTTTAAATAATAATCTTTACTTTATGTTAGAGTATCTGATTTTATAAGGAAATTTAGGTAGTGTTTTCAAATAATGGTTGGTCATTGTTTTTTTAGAATAATTTTTGATGTTTTTACAGTAATTTGAAATGATTAATAAGGTTGGTCGGTGTTTGAATGTCTTCATGCTTTTTAAAATAAAAATTGGACCCTTTTTTAAGAGGCTTATGGTTTTAAAAAGAATCCCTTGATAATGTTCTAATTTAGTTATTTATGATTTTAGATTTGTCCCTTAGATTAAATTGGGAATGTTTGATTTGATTCGTATTGGATGAATTGATTGAGTTAAATTGTTTGGTTACATAGATTATGCCACCGAGAATTGTCTTGATAATGAATATAATGTATATCATTAAGGATGATCTTTAAGGTGATTATACTCATCTCTCAGATAAGATACCTTTGGTTATGGACTTTGAATTGATTTTGAAAAGAGTGGTGGACTTGGAAGCCTCTTCATTGTTGGACCTTAACCTATAATTCATGAATATATATCTAATTTCATTCTATAGAGGTCAATGGTTGGTTGAAGTGGTGGATTTCTTAGAGAGGGTTGAGGTAATCCTAAATTCTTTTAAAAAATTTGAGAATTCATGGTTGAGTGCTATTACGAGAATGGTTGTTGGACTGAGCTAAGTACGTTGGGAGGCTATGGACCTTCCCAGTTAAATGATGATTTTTCTTGGGAGTTCATCAAGATGATGGACATTCATCGGTACTATCACTAAAAATGTGAAGGGGAGAAAGAAATTGAATTCTCGATCCTTCATTTGGGTGAGTGAATGGTGAAGGAATATGTCAATTGATTCTAAAATTTGGTATACTTTATCCCGAGCTAGTCACCAAACACTCTATGAAAGTTTGATTTTCAGAGGAAGGATTTACCTAGACCTCAGATTAGGTGTTCTTAGTTTTGGAATTACAAATTATAAGGAATTGGTTGAAACAACCACACTAGTTGAAGATAATTCGATATGGAAACCTATGATGGGTGGTGCCTCAGTACTATCTTGTGTGAGTTAGTATATTCCATCTTGTATAATGTAGAAGCTATATAAACCCATGTTTGAAGGGATAGTTGATGGGGTTAGTCTTCTCAGTACTTTATTATTCCTTCTAAGAAGAAGTGACCTCTAATGTATTTCTAGTGTGAAACAATCCATCATTCAAAGACCTCTTACTTGAAAGCTCAGATACCATGTCTTTAATGAGGCCACTTAGACAATCTACTAATGTTTTTTTATATGTAACTATCAGAAGAAGATTCTTTAATGTAATTTTGATCAGATTGATTGATTGTATTGGGATTAATG
Organism: Viscum album; assembly: GCA_963277665.1. NCBI lineage: Eukaryota > Viridiplantae > Streptophyta > Magnoliopsida > Santalales > Viscaceae > Viscum > Viscum album. The sequence continues at coordinate 760,527,648 of OY728141.1, forward strand.
TTAGACGAGTTTGAAATAAATTAATGATATTAAGTTAATTATTTTGTGATTTTTTTATTTGGTGTTTCTCTCTGATTGTTCTTTATGAGATGTTGGATATTTTTTGTGTTTTTTCATGCATCATTGACTCCTTATGATTTTTGATATGTATGTATTATGTTATCCTTCTGATGGAAGTTGGATATAGGGAGATAATAATGGGAATCCTTGGTTGTTTTATTGGGTAATCGGTTTGATCGCTATACCATTTTATATTATACACAAGATGGTACTTAATCTATATTTGTTAGCTTGACCCTGGGATGGTGTTCCATGAGCAAGGTCCCAGAATGTTTTTAGCATTCAGCATAATGACCCAATGATAGATCCTTGTCTTTATCTATTGATTCATGTTTTCAACCGGTGCATTTCTTCTATTATTATGGGAATTAATGGATTATATGACATTATCTTATGGTATCTTGGGTATTATTTATTTTTAATTTCCCTTTAGCAGTTCTAAATAGGTTTTTTATAGTTTTTATTTATTGATGGAAGAGAATTATCATTTTCTTATAAACCTTATAGAGAATTGGTTTTTTGATTATGTGTGGTTGTCCTTTATCCCATCGATTTTGATGAATTATAAATGGATGTGACAACTATATTAGGTCCATAATTTATTCAAGAATCAAGTAGGATGATTTTGAATAAGTTATACTTGAGGTTTTATGATAATGTTTGATGATTAATTTCATTTATTTTAAGAATTTTTTTTCTTTTTCTTATTTTTACTTGGATGGTTCTTTAGTTTTTTCAAATAATCCAACTCTTTTATTTGAGTGTTGAGGTTTTGACCTTTCATTTTATCTACATTCTTCAACAAATTTATAGTGTTATAAATTTTCATAGTTGCACTGCTGCAAATGGAGGATATACCAACAGAAATTTTCCAACAGTTTTCATAAACCGTTGGAGTAGGGATGTTGAGAGGTCCTTACCCAAAGGTTTCACCAAACCATTGGAATAGATATTTTTAGATGAGTTTTACCCAGCGATTTTATCAAACCGTTGTGATATGTGAGTTTTAGATGACTTTAACCCAATGGTTTTATCAAACTGTTGGGATATGTGAGTTTTAGGAAGGATTTCCCAGTGATGTTTTAAATTGTTGGTAAATCTTACCTTTCCCAACGGTTTTTTAAAACTGTTGGGAAAGTTTTCCCCTAAATTCTCAACAGACCCAATCCCCCATTCGCGCGATTTTAGGCTTAAAGCCGAGACCTAAAGCGGAGTTCTCTCACTCAGAAAATTATTCCACTAGATCCATCTTCAATCAGAATTTTTTTTTGTTCTACACTTCAAATTTGTAAGTGGTACCTTAGGTTTAATTTTTTGCATCTATTTTTTTTGATTTGGCCTAAACCAAAGGTCTGTGCGGTATGGTATACTCAATAATTACAATTTGATTTGTTTTCTGTTTTTGTTCTACACTTTAACTATCATGATTGTGTGAACCAACTTTATTTAAAGTATTTATAGCCACTCCTTTGTAGAGTTAGTGAACCATATAAAGGGATTGGGGCCGGTTAGAGTAGTGGTGTAGGTGGTTTTCCATTTTTTAGCGGAGTGATATGGTAGTTTCTATGGACTTTAGTTTACTTTATCTTAACTATGTATAATTTTGAGTTTGTATCTATTTGGTTTACTTTGAGCCTATAATACTTATTTATCATATGCCTGGTGTTAATAAGGTTGTTTACATGTAAACCATTATACTACAACACTCATATGGAGATATTCTTAAGAATAATCCACGTAAATTCTTGTTGGATATGTTTTTAATCATATAAAAGGTTTTTTATAAAGAATTCTAATATATGAATTATTTAACATTTTGGGGGGCAATGCATGTGGAGGTGAGGTCGGGGGGGGGGGGTTGTGCAGGTGGGGGTGTGCAGGTCGGGGGGGGGGGGGGCTTTGCAGGGGGAGTCTGCTGGGGTG
>OY728141.1:760529830-760555784 GCA_963277665.1 Viscum album
ATTACTTTAAATCTTGCTATCGATGAACCATATGTATTGGCATCAATGGAGAAACATGTTTTTTATGTCAAAGACCATCTTCGACCTGAATTTAGTGTCATTATTGAAGTAATTCCAAGACATATTTTTGATTATGGTGATGATGGAATTGACACATCCCTAATGCCACTGGAAATGATCTATTTATTACTTTTGATGAATCCAATAGCTCAATTTTCAGAGTTGACTGTGAACCTAAAGCTATGGTGGGAAATATATAAAATCATCCATTCATGTTCTCAATTATTTTGGTTTACCTCGACTTAGGGCTGTTAAGTTGGTACTATTCAAATTGATTTAATATTGATTACAAATATGTTGTATCCAACTTGACCATTATGTGAATTTCCAATGTTTATTGGTTGCAATTTTATTTTGAATTGTATTTTATAATTTGGAATTAAACTGTATTCAAACCTACGAAACCAACATTTCTAACTTGGTGAACATTTCAATGCTTCAAATGTGATTTGTATAAAATTTATATAAATCTAAGACCTCTCTTTAAAATTTTACCAGGTAATAAACATGATGGTTTTTAATCTTCTGCAAAACATGTATTGAAACCTGCATCATCTACCTGGGCTAAAGAAATTAAAATTTTCCTTAATTTTAGCAACTGCTTTTACCCCTTATGAATCTGGTAGAATCAATGTTCCATGATTTTAATAGAATGATGAAACTTAGTAAATAACCATCCTACTAAAAATTAAATTTCTTTATTATATCTTGTATGATTTATTTACTTTGTAATATATTTGTTCAATCTCACCTAAAACAATGGATAGTTAAATTATCCATGAATCCCCCTATTCCTCTCATTTATTTGTTTTTTGGGTTACACATTAGTTATCCTTTTCTATTTACTTCCATATTTGTTTTCAATGCAGGAAATAAAACCAATTGAAGAGAGGCAATGAAAATAGATTATGGACAATAATCGTCGCATGACTGAGCTGGGCATTTCCACCACTAGTGCCTGTAGAGAGTATTTTATTTCAAATATATATATTATATTTAAATAATATATAATTTCATGTGATTTATTTTTTTAAACATTTTTTTCAAGATCCATCTATTAGAAAACAGTTATTTGATGGACCAGCCTAGTAGTGGTACCAGTACTTAGGTTGTTCGTACAAGGGAGGTGGTATGAGAGCTAAACGACCTGGTTGGCACACCTGATTAGACTCTGCCCCTCCCACTCACATACCATCCATCCCACGTTCTGATCTCGATGTGTCATTAAGGACACACAGGATATTTAGGACTCCCATATTTTCACCACCCTTTACATGTGAGCCTCCTCACCCATATTTACCATATCTGATGATGATTCCCACTCCCCATCTAGCATTAGGCAAGCCATCTCTATCATCTTCTTTTACTTATACTTCCCTTATCTCCGTGATTTTATATTCCATCTTCTTCAACTCTTTCTCAGCCAGAGTCTATCCCTGTGGAGCATACATTGGGACCCACTCCATCTGTATAGGGGGTTCCTTCAGTTTCTACGGATTCAATGGAGCCCATTGATCAGACTACCATAGGTATACTTACACAACCCTAACAAATTTTTACACCATTATTTAGTTTCATTATAACATGTATTGATAAAATATTTGTTTTTCTTTCATAACAGATACATATACTAATAGGAGGGTGGGGGGTGGGGGTGTACAAGCATCCGTGCAGTGTGGAACCGCCCCATGAAGTTGATGGTGGACTATAATGAAGATAGTCAAATGACTGAAAAATCGGGGAAGCAATGTCAGAGTTTTTTGGCTACGCTTTCCAAATACTCCGACATCATTCATGTCAGCCCGCTCTCATGGAGACAATTGCCAAATTAAGTCAAGGATAATGATTCAGCAGAGATATGGGTAAAAAAATCTATTGTATTTAATGAAATATATTATTTTTTTGTATTTATATGAATTAATATTTTGGTGTCATCTTCGGTTTAATTTCCCCGATGGTGAGGGTGCACGGCTAGCATGTCTAAAGTATTTAGGTGAGCTGTGGAGAGCTTATAAGCACGAGTTGTACATTGGATGACATGTAGAGTGGTCCCAGAGTTAGAGGAGGTTCCTGTCCGGGATGATTTTCCGTTAGAATAGTATCGACAGATGATTACTCATTGGAAAACTAGCCAATTTAAGGTATTAATCACATTAGAGGTATTTACATGAAAATATTCATATTTTTCGTTAATACTAATTATTGAATTTTATTTAAGATTCATCTGAAATAAAAAAAAAATTAATGCTAAAAAATATGTCCACACATTGGGATGCACTACGATGCCAGATCATGAGTGGTAGAAGGTATGTCAGTTTATAATTTTTCTTTACAAATTGCACTTTCTATTGCTTCGTCCATAATTTATTTGATTTCTAAAGTTGTTATATAATTTTAGTTATGAAATTAATTATTGGAATCTTATTTTTAATTATGGTTTCCTATATTCAATGTCATTTTAGAGGCGTAAATTGAATATAGAAGGACATGTGCCTCGAGAAAAATTGTTTTTCTTGAGTAGAAGGAAGAAAGATGGAAGTGTGGTTAATGAACCGAATCAGTAGCAGATTGTAAGTTTTACTTTTATATTTAAAATTTTAATCTCTATTTTGTTACTTAATAATCTATTTATATTTCTAACAGGCTGCTTTATAGGCCCTTGATGCCGATGAACCTGATAATTTTGGGCCAAATGATCACTTACATCAGGTGTTGGGAGATGAGCACCCTGGTAGAGTACACTGACTTACCTGGGAAGAGTATAGTTTCGATGAGGTATTGGCCCTCCTAAATTACGAGTTGTAGTGCCACTAAGTTATAGCAGGGTAAGGCATAGGCAGAACAGGCTAAAAAAGGGTCAGAGAGATGATAGAATAGTCTGCTAGGGAAAATACTGCATTTATGAAACTGATGGAAGTTTTACATCCAACACTTCCACCAGAGGCCAACACAACTTGTGATTAATATATGCCATCAATGAATTCTATATAAGGTTCACCAGGTGGTAGTTCTAGTGGTGGTCAATATGATGGTGAGGAGGAGGCCAAGGTGGAGGAGGAGGGCGAGTAGGAGGGTGAGGCGGAGGAGGAGGGCGATGAGGAGGTGGAGGCTGAGTATGAGGGCGAGGAGGCTAGCGTTGAAGAGGGTGGGGGTGATTATGGGGACAATGATGAGGATGAGGGTGAGGCTGATAATGATGGTGATGATAGTGATGGTGATGATGAACAGATTGATCCGTTACATTTTTGAATGATAATTACCAACCTTTGATGTTTATTGATTTGTTATGCCTGAATATATGTGTGATTACATAGCTCACATTATCTTTATTTTTTTATCTATAAATAATAAAACTTGACTTGATGATTTTATGTGACTGATTCACCCCTCCCCTAGACATCCACCCATGCCTGTGGATAGCCCTCCCACCCCCTGGACACCCCGTACCCCCCGAACAACCCTACCACCCCTGGGGAGAGCCCGCCCACCCCCCTGGACAGCCCCTCCCCCTATGAACAGACCCCCACCCCCAGGGAAATCCCCCACCCCCTGGACACCCACACCACTGTGGATAGCCCCCACCCCCATGGATAGCCCGCCCACCCTCGTTGATATCCCACCCACCCCCTTGGACACCCTGTACCCCCTTGACAGCCCCGCCCACCCCATGGACACCCCGTAATCCCCTGGATCGTCTCACCCCCTGAATAGCCTCGCCCACCCACTCGACAACCCCTCCCCCCATGGACACCCCCCCACCACCCCCGAGGACAACCTACCCACCCCTACCCCCTGGACACCCTGACCCTCTTGAACAGCCCCACCACCCCCGTGGACAACCCGCCCACCCCCTGGACAGCCCCACCCCCCGTGGACATCCCCCCACCCTCGTGGAAAGGCCGCCCACCCCCTGGACACCCCTACCCCCTGGACATCCCCGCCACCCTCGTGGAGAGCCTGCCCACCCCCTAGATAGCCTCGCCCACCCCCCAGACATCCCGTGCCCCTGGACAGCCACCCACCCCTGTGGACAACCCTCCCACTCCCGTGGACAACCCACCCACCCCCTTGGACACCCCGTACACCCTGGACAGCCCCGCCACTCCCGTGGACATCTCGCCCACCCCCTAGACACCTCGTACCCCCTGGACAGCTCCGCCCACCCCCTGGACACCCCATGCCCCCTGGACAGCCCCCACCCCCATAGATATCCCCCACCCCCATAGATATCCCACCCACCCCCTTGGACACCCTGTACCCCCTGGATAGCCCCGCCACCCTTGTGGACAACCCACCCACCACCTAGACACCTCATACCTCCCTAGACATCCCCCACCCCCGTGGATAGCCCACCCACCCCCATGGACAACCAGCCCACCCCTGGACACCCCCTACCCCCCGGATAGCCCCATCACCCCTGTGGATAGCCCACCCACCCCCTGGACACCCCTCCCCCCATGGAAAGCCCCCCACCCCCATGGACAGCCCGCCCACCCCCCATAGACACCCTTACCCCACAGGATAGCCCCGCCGCCCCCGTCGACAGCCTACCAACCCCCTGGACACCCCGTACCCCCCTGACTGCCCTACCCACCCCCCTGGATACCCCATGCCTTCTAGACAGCCTCCACCCCCGTGGAAAGCCCACCCACCCTTGTCGATAGCCCGCCCACCCCTGTGGACAGCCCACCCACCCCCCTGGACACCCCGTACCCCCCTGGACAGCCCCGCCACCCCAATGGACAACCCAACTACCCCCTGGACACCTTGTACCCCCCTTGACAGGACATCCCACCCCTTAGACACCCCATGCCCCTGGAAAGCACCCCCACCCCCATGGACAGCCCCCACCCTCGTGGACAGCCCACCCACCCCCGTGGACACCCCGTACCCCCTGGACAGCCCCACCACCCTCATGGACAACCCAACCACCCATTAGACACCCCGTACCCCCTAGATAGCCCCCCACCCCATGGACAACTCTCCCACCCCCATGGACAACCCGTCCACCCCCTGGACACCCCCTACGACCTGGACAACCCTTCCACCCCCGTGGACAGCCTGCCCACCCCCTCCCCCCATGGACAACCCCACCCCCTGAACACCCCGCCCACCCCCTAAACACCCCGACCTCCCTAGATAGCCCCACCACCCCTATGGATAGCCGGCCCACCCCCCGTACCCCTTGGACAGCCCCACCCACCCCCTGGACACCCCGTACCCCCCTAGACAGCCCCCACCCCTGTGGACAACCCCACCCACCCCCCTGGACACCCCGTACCCCCTGGACAACCCCGCCACCCCTATGGACAACCCCCACCTCCGGGACAGCCCCCCACCCCTATGGATTATAGGGTTTCTAATAACTTGAAGATCACATTAATCATAGAAACCCACTTCATTGCCTCTTGGGATCTTTGATCACCAATAAAAAATAGTGGATGCTATTTTATAAACTCCCATTCATAATCAATGATCTGAGAAAAACATGGCTATTCTACTTCCACAAGAGTTTGAGTAGAGACCAAGGCAAGGAAGACAAATCACAAGAATGTCTACCTGAGATATCCCCTTATGGACTTTTTGATTCATTTATAGTGGAAACATTCTAAAGAATTATAAGAAAAACCATTAGTAAAATAATCTGATGTTCTAAAACAAGGGACACAAAATCGAAAATCCCATAAAGATACATCATAAATAATTCTTCATAAAACCATTTCAAAATCACATAATAGAGACTTCTTTCTATTTAAAACTCCCCAATGGTTTATAAAAATCCTTTTTAAGGTTCCATTTCAAAAATTATATAGTATTTTTGTCCCATAATAAAAATGTAATCCATTTCCTAATAACCATATCCCCCTTCCTAACATACACACCAAAAGCATTCATTTTTTTCCTAAAGAAACACATACTATTGAAATAAACACTATTCCAAAACCATTTTAAAAATACCAATTATCTTAAAATCCATGAAATTAATTCCATTAAAACCATTACAACCCCCACCCCACATAGACACCACCCCACCACCAGGACACCCCCACCCCCTGGACACCCCTACACCCATGGAAATCCCCCCATCCCTAGTAACCCCCACCCCCTGGACACTACCCCACCCCTCATAGATAGCCCCCAACTCCCTCGACCATCCCCACCCCCTTGACACCCCCACCCCATTGGACAAACCCCTACCCCTAGACAACCCCCAACCCCCTGGACGCCCCCACCCCTCCTAGACACCCCCACCACCTGGACACCCCCACCCCCTACACACCCCACCCTATGGACAACCGCCCCACCCCCTGGACACCACCCGACCCCCTTGGACAACCCCTAACCCCTTGGACCGCCCCCACCCCCTGGACACCACCCCACCCCCTGGATACCCCCACCCCTGGACACCCCCACCCCCTGGACACCCCCATCCCCTGGACACCACCCCACCCCCCCGGACACCACCCCACCCCCCTGGACACACCCATGGACAGCCCCCACCACCACCCTAGACAGATCCCACCCCCTAGACCCCCCAACCCCCTAGACGACCCCCACCCCTCCTAAACACCACCCCACCACCTGGACACCCCAACCCCTGGACACCCCACCCCCATGGATAGCCACACCCACCCCCCTTGGAAACCCCCCTAACCCCCTAGACCGCCCCACCCCCCTGGACACCACCCCACCCCCTGGACACCCCCACCCCCAGACACCCCCACCCTTAGACACCCCATGGACAACCCCCCCCCCCCCCCCCACCACTCTGGACACCCCCACCCCTAGACACCCCCAACCCCTGGACGCCCCTACCCCCGTGGACAGCCCCCCAACCCCATGGACAGCCTGCCCACCCCCCTAGACACCCCAACCCCTCGGACCCCACCCCCTAGACACCCCTACCCCCTTGAACATCCCCCAACCCCTTGGACAACCCCCCACCCCCTGGACACCATCCCACCCCCTAGACACCCCTACCCCTTGGACACCCCCACCCCCTGGACACCACCCCACCCCCTGGACACCCCCTACCCCCTGGACAGCCCCCACCCCCTGAACAACCCCCACCTCTGGACAACCCCCCCCTCCCCGAACAACCCAAAATGAGAGCCCCCCCGGATTGAATATTACTATCATCTAAACCAAATATTTCCCAGTATTGTTCTTTTTTGCTTTTATATCATGCATTATTTCGTTTATGTTCATTTTTATCAAATGGAAGCGCTTTTAGAAGAAAAATGAGGTGACCAAACTAGAATTAGGGGTGGATTATAGTTATGGATGTAGTGCCTTGACTACCCAGTCTCAAATATTAAATCATGGTAGTTTTGTAAATTTTAATATATAACTTCCATAAATTGATATTCTCCACCTGGGCCCAAAAAGTGGTATCAATTCTTGGTTATAGTTTATTGGCTAACCAAATTACTAAGACATGGAATTTGAGATTGGTTGGAAGACTAATGAAAAAAAATTCAGCTATTACCCGATTTCAGTATTTAGTAATGTGGAAGGCGAGGGTTTGGAAATTAACTACTAGTACTAGGAGGACTATTCTAAAAGGTTTATCTTTTGGTGAATATGGAATGTAATTTTCACAATGTATGAAATGTTGGAGTCCGATGTATGCAATATTGGATTCTGTGTGCAGGTGTATTGTCTTGTGTCTCTAGGTGTATTTGATTTACTGTAGGTGTATTGGAGTATGGTGTATGCAATATTGGAGGCTTATACATATTGGATTCTATGTGCAGGTGATATTGGATTCTGTGGCTTCTTGAAAGTGTATTAGGTTCTGCATATCTGGGTGTTGGGTTCGACATGCTGCTGTGAAATCTGGGTGAAGGATATACCAACGGTTTATAATCATTGGTTTACTACTGAAAGAAATTTTAACATTATACCAACAGTTTATAACCATTGGTATAGGGGTGAAAGGTATACCAATGGTTACAAAAATTTTGGTATATCAAAGGACTTCTACATTTTACCAACGGTTTGATGCAACCGTTGTGAAAAAACTATACCAATGTTTCAAAAACCGATGGTAAAACACTAAATGCTTTGTAAACCAATGATTTTAAACCATTGGTATAGATTTTTTCCAACGGTTCTAGGTAACCATTGGGAAACTGTGATTTTTTGTAGCATATACCAACAATTATTTATAAATTGTTGGTACATATCTATCCCTACTCCGGACATACCAATGGTTTTCCAAACCATTGGTATATTGTATACCAATGGTTTTCCCTTCAATACCAACGTTTTTAAATCGTTGGTATAGTTTAACTTTCCAGTAGTGTTGGGAGAATTGTAACACCCCCATGTGACTATTGTATATTTATAATTTAATTATGAGTTATTTTTACTTTTCAAATGTTTTTTTTTATTTTTGGTAACATCAAGATTTGGACTGTAATAGGTCACGTCATGACCTTGGTATATTGCACTATGAGGGGTCCTTCTCGTGATGGTGTCTAACTATGATAAGGAGAGTTCACATAATGATATGAACTAGGCAATGAAGATTAATTTCTATTTTGTTTGGTGAGGTGAGTCACACTACTTATAGGGGATGTCACACCATTTTTATTTTTTTGGGAGAGTTGACATGCATCACAACAGGGGGGATCACATCATGACCTATCTTTACCATGTATTAATTTTTATGATTTTATTTCTTTTCACATTTAAATTTTAAGACTTTTATGAATTTCTTTTTCTCTATCTCATGAGTCAGACTCCTAGGAGATCTTAATGGTGGTTCCTCCCTTCCCCTTCCATAGTTCTATGTTCTTCGCCCATTGATTTCAAGTGTCTTTTGAAGTTAAATCTTTTTACCTTATTATATTCTTCTCCTACATTCCATTCTAATTATTTTTCTTTTCACATTAAAACTCTAAGGCCCATGGAGGGAAAACATTAGGTTTGAGATCATTTTTTCACAATTTTTCATATTTCTAGGGAATTTAAAGGCTACATACTTTATGTTTTTTCTTTTAACATCAAATGTTAGGTTTTTTTCTTGATTGAGGTATGTTTTTTTTGTAATTTATTTATTACACATATAATGAAATAAATATATTTTTGTAAAGATATTTCCTATCATGTATAACTATATGTGATATCCATTATGGGTTGGTAAATGGGTTTTAATTGTTTTTATACTTTGAGTCAATGGAATCTTCATGATTTTTTAGATTTTATTTCTAATGTAAATGATTTTACATTCATAGTTTTAGTCAAAATTCATAAGAGGACCTTTAAGAATAATTTATGAAATATAAAAGGGTACCTGACAAGGGTTTAATTTTAAGAGTAAATTTTGGTTTCAAATAGTTTTTAAATAATTTTTTTTCTATGAAATATTTTGAGATGATTTTGAAGTCATGTGGTGCTTTTGAATTTTTTTCTAACAGTTTCTACCATGATTTCATTTTTAAAGGAATGTTTTATAACATGGTATTCCATGTTAGTTCTAAAGGCCTTCTTTTTTTTTAATATGTACTTTATGTTGTGATACCGTTCATTGTTATGACCCTCAATTTATCAATGACTTCATAGATTGCTTCTCAATATAGTAGGAATTATCTAATGAGTTATTTTTATGATTAGATATGAATAAAGGGATTTTTTGTGAGAGTGTTGAATGGGAGATGAGATTTATCATTATATTTTATTAGTGATCATGTGATACATTTTCCCTCACCTCTAATTGTGTGATTTCATGGGATACCTAAACATTAAGAGTTTTGTATAGATTTTTTTCTACACTAATTAGATTATACACTAGCTAGTGTCCCCATTTTTTGAACTTTTCTCATGATATGGGAGTTCCCCAGATGAGACTTGTGAGAGTGACTCAAGTCGATTTTATCTTAGAATATATGATTATTAGGTTATTAGTTATAGTTTATAATTGTTTATGTTCATATACTTTTTCAACCTATTTAGTTTCCCATGACACCAAGATAATTATGTTAAATTTAGTTTAGATAATCCTACTACATATTTGATTATTCTTCCTTGATATCATTGTTATTATGTGGAAATTTTTTCTATTCATTTCTTATTTATTTTAATTTTATTATAAGGTTTAGTGACTATTTTCATTTTCATCCTCATGAATTTGTGATTTGGAATGTTTCACAATTGCCTTTTAAATGTTGATTTTTAAATGGATGTTTTAAAGGAAAGGAAAATAGATTATTTATACATGAGGTTTTCAAGAAATACTTTGAAATATAGTAAATGGTTTATTTTATTTTAAAAAACCAATGGCCACATTTCTAGTTTCAAAATATTTTACTTTTAACGTTATGGTTTCACCCTTGGTTTATGTATAAAGGTTTTATGTTTTATAAAAATTTTAAAATTTATTGTTTGTTTTCCTTAAATTTTTTCAAATAGAAAAGAATACTTTAATTTTTTCTTTGAAACTATAATTATTTTTTTTGGTATTTCATATACTCTTTTTTGAAATACTATAATTTATGTTTAGCTCACATCCTACATACACAATGAAATTTGTGTAATTATTATATTTTCTCTTAGATTCCAAGGTTTTGATATTATTTTTTGGATGATCCTTTTGGTCTGTATATGGGAGTGTTGGGATGTAGTGGTGACCATGGGTCACTTATAGGTGTTCTCATTTTCATTCAAGTTTGGTTTTTTACTTTCAATATATTATTATATCTACTACTTTAGATAACTATTTATTATTGTTATTTTTTTATGTTTTAGTTAATGTGATGTAACTTGTTCTAAAATGTACTATTAATGAGATGTTGAAATATTTAAATTGTTTATGTAATATAATTAGAATAATTGTTTCAATAAATTATATCTCATTTGGATATTCATTTAATTTATGCCTTATTAATCTAATTATTTATTTTAAACCATTTATTATATTTCAATGTAAGACCAATGTATGGATCAAACATGTCATATTCTCAATTAGTTTTTGATAGTTGTTTTTATTATTATATTAAAGTGAAAGTATTCCCAATTATGTGTTATCGATTCCTAAGCACTAGTTTCCAAAAGATGGTGATAGAGAAGTCGTTCGAGTTGTGTAGTGGGATAGGTAGGGTGATATGTCAAGTTATACCAGGCTTGTTCATTATAATTATAATCTTAAATATTCCATACAACAATGCATTTCACTATTTACCATCAAATTTCATAATTTTCTAAAAGTTCACTAATTTCTTATTGACTAGTTTTGAGAATGTAATTTCAAATATAAAATTTACCTTATGAATATAAATATAAAACTCTTAAAATTATATTAAATAAAAAATTTATTAAATTATAAAAAAATTATAATTATTGATGAGGATAAAATGAAAATAGAATAAATTATTTTAAATAATTATGTCTAATTAATGTTTTCCTAGGATATATAAGTAGCCACATAACAACCATATGATTGATAATTTAATTAATACTATAAAACTATGAACACTCTACCCCAATAGTCATATAAAAATTACCCATTTATATCATTATCTACATTATCTCGAATCTATTTTTAAAAATAGACTCTTATTTTTATATTACCCACTCTTTTTTATTTCATAATATCTATAAAATAATTAAAATTTTAACCTATTTTCTTCAATTTTAATTCCCAACATTTTTAAGTGTCGGTGGAATTAGTGATGTGTTGGAATCTTGTTTAATATGAGTTGGGGGTTTTTTTCTTTTGAGATATATAGGGAATTACAATTTTTTTTGTATAAAATATATAATTATTTTATATGTGTATAGACATTTTGGATAAGTTTCTGAGGTTCATTTTTTGAAATTGAAGGGATTTTGTTGTTTAGAAGGGAAAAAATTCCACTATGCACTAAGTGGAGGTCTACTAGATACCAAGTGTGTGTGGTGTTGGTGTTGAAATTATGATAAAGTCACATGGAATATGATTGTAGCATGCTTGAAACATGTTAGTAAGTCTACTAGGGATGGAAGAAACTCGTGATGGATTTTAGGTACTTAGTGTCCATCAATCAAGTAATCAGTGGTCCCCATCTAGGGGTTTTATAAACGAGGTAAAAATATTTATTTTTCACATTTATATTATAAAACCCACTATATGGACTTAGATTCTAAATGGTTGTTAGGAGAAAGTATATCCCCTACCTCCCTTTTTCCTACCTCCTTAATCCAACCCTGATTTATATCATTTTGGATGGGATTATTTCTTAATTATTGTTTGTTCTTCTCCCCCGATCACTTAAACTTTCTTCCCATTCCACAACCTCTAATTTAATGTGGTTGGATATAGGTAATCTATGATGATTCTAATAGATCATAGTGGTGTAATCATGTAAGCAGAATGTGGATTTATTGTATGAAGGTTACAGAGATGTCGAGTAATGATGAACACAAGATTTTGGAGATTTTTCCACTTGAGGTGTATTTCTATATTTTTTATTCCTAGGATTATTCACATTTTGGGACACATTGGTGTAATAATTGAGATTGTATTTTAGGGGTTTTATTCATTTTTTTCTTTAGTGTGTATTATGAGTCAAACAAAACTCATTTATTGATATTTCATTAGTATTTCACCGTATGATGAGATGTCCTATTCTTTTCAATAGATGACTAATATGGGGGATTAAATAAAAAAATATAATTAATTTAATGTTTACCTTAATGAGTTAGGGCATCACATACTCCATGTAAATCGAGGATAATGATTGGGAAAGAATGCATGTGGTGGATAAAAAATTTTAAATAGTGGATAACTACATGGTTGAAGTATATGGCCCCTATTTTCATACTTTTATAATAAATTTAGTATGACATGAGATTTATATAATTTTTATTCATGTTTATCTAACCTAAGATAAGACCTAAAAGGGTGGAATTTAATTTTAAGACAAAACAAAGGCTGTGTAGGCTTGTAATAGTTACTCTAGGTGCATTCATTAAGAACATATCTATTTATGGCTATGTTACCTATGTGAGAATCTTGAATAGAAATGAATTATAACCTCTAGAGGGTGTCAATCCTTGAGAAATGTCTCAATAGACCTATGTTATATCACATATAATGATAGTTTATGTTCACATAAATTGATATTGAAGTTCCAATGGATCGAATAACAACTGAGAAGGGGGGTTGAACCAGTTGTTCACTTTTTATAAGGTTCAATAATTTTCAAAACATAACCCCTATAACCTGCTAAGATTTATTTTCTTATAAACTATTAGTCAATATTCATGCCTGAAAAAGTATGAAAGAAACTGAAGCACACAAGATTTACAAGGTTCTTCCTCATTGTGAGAACCTACATCCTTGTCATATCCACTCTCATGGGTCTATGAATATTCACTATTTGAATAAGTGAATACAACTTGTGTCAACTCCCATTATACACCTTATATAACCTGATATGAAAGATTCTACTAACTCCCATTAGTTTATAATGATTTCTTATAAAATAATTTATCCAAACAAAAGACTAAATACTTTGTTGAAACTGATCCACAATTTCTTAGTCTAAATCCTCAATCAGATTTGGATGGATCTGATTTTATTAATACAATGATGCTAGATCATATTCTATTAATATGATGAATCTGGATCTGAATCTCTCAATACAATGATGTTGGATCCAATTATCTTAATATAATGATGCTAGATATAATTTTCTAAATAAGATAATGTTGGATCCAATTATCTCAATATGACAATTATATAGTTGATTCTCTCAATACAATGATTAAATAATTCTTCAAGAAATATCACACATTTAAAATCCAACGTTGAATTCTTCAATCCCCCTTATATTTCTTCAATATTTAAGAAAAATTGAATTTCAAGTTTGACTTCTTCAACTCTTTAAATATTTTTTAGCTCATTATAATCAGTTTCATTCTCAGATCATTATGATCTATTTCTTAGCTCATTATGATATGTTTCTTTCTCATTATGAATTCTTTATTATGAATACTTTAGTACCATTTCCTCAGTTCTTAAAATTCGAGTATGGAAATCCAAGTATGAAAATCCAAGTATGAAAATCTCAATATGATTTTCCCAATATGAAAACCCCAGTACAAAAATCCCAGGACAATTTTCCCAGTATAAAAAATCCCAATATGAAAAATCTTAGTAAGAAAATATCAATATGAAAATCCAAGTATGAAAATCTCAGTTGTATTTTTCCAGTATGAAAATCCCTATACGAAAATCTCAGTATGAAAATATCAGTATGAAAATCCCAATATGATTCTCTTAGTAAATTGTTTTTCTTCCTCAGGCTCAGCAACATATTTTTCTTTCTTAGCTCATTATGATTTAATTACCGTTATGATTGAAATATCATTTTTCAACTCTGAAATTCTTTAATCCTCTCAATTATTTCTTCAAAAACTTTTATAATGATAGTTTTCACGATTTGTGAGAACTTCTTGATTATAAAAACATCATCTAATTTGTTTTCAGAAAGTATGAAAACTTTCAAACTCCTAAATTCACATTATTCTTTTAAAAATATTCACCAATATTAATAATTCTTCATTTATCAACTTTTTTCTCAGCAAATTCTTTACTTATACCATAGAAACTCCATTCTTTCTTGGATTAGGAAAAATACATACTTCCAACAAACAATAAATTATGCCTTTAATTCTTTTGAATTCTAGGATTTTCAATGCCATTCCAATGGACCTGAATATAAAAAAGTGTATGATAAAAAACTTTATCTTCATGACTTCTTCTTTCTCCAGTGTAGCTCATTACAAAACCCTGGGTCTAGAAACTTATGTCTAGAAAAAAAGCTCATTACAATAGATTGGTTCCGATTCATTAATAAAAAAACATTCTTCAACAAAAAGTTTAGGTTGTCAACAAATAAAAAAACATTATTAAAACAACTTAAACACAAAGGTTCTTCAATCCCCCCTTTGGTTTTTCTGACAACCCTTGGTAAAAACTTTTTCATCTCTCAGAAATTTTTCATAACTCAACTTTTGTAATAAACTCAATTTTTTTGACTTTTATCAAAAACACATCCTTTCTCAAAAGAGAGTTTCCTAACACCACACTACTAGATAAAGTAATGTTTTTTATGGAATTCCATCCCTTAGTGGAAAGAAAGTTTTGCATCCTTGTAAAGATACACTCCCCCCACTTTTCTTTTCTCTCCCCCATTATTTCTTTTATCACTTTCTTTCTCTCCCCCATTTTATGATAACCACAGCTTCAGATTCATAATATAAAGATAATTAAAACTTAATACAATGTAGAAAGTTATTACCTTCCATCCCCCTTTTTCAACATAATCCAAATCAAAGTGGGGGTCTTCCCTATGAGGTTTAAGAAGACATGGGAGGAGAATGAACATGAAGTTTTAGCCTTAATTCCACAAACCCTTCTTTTGAAATTTCTTTTGTAAAGATATCAGAAATATGATACTTTATTGAAATGTATCCCAAAAATACATCTCTATTAGAAACTTTCTCTTTTATTTATTTCAATATGATTTGATCTTGAATGTTGGACAATATTTTTAGAAGGATCAATTGCACTCTAATTATCACAATGTATCTTCAATGGTTTAGATACTTTTACTATAAAATATTCTAACTGAACATTCATCCATAACATTTGAGTACAAGCTTGAGTAGCCGCAACATTATCATGAACCAAGTCGGCTCATCCTCTAACCCGACGCATAACCCTGTCTGTGGCATGGCCCAAAGGGTGTTCCCGATCCCCATGGGTTGGAAACTAGCACCTGGGTATCAATCATGAGACATGGGAATGACTTGACCTATTTATATAAATGTAAATGAACAATGGTTATAAATATACCAAAACTAGAAATCAACAAACAAACATGGCATAAAAACTTCTCATGCTTAATGTTTACAACTTATAAAAAAACCCCAAAAATAATACAATAAAAGGGGAATAAAAATTCATCCCAAAACTCCATGTAATGAGAGGAGAAACATACTCAATCCACCGCCACCAAGACCTACAAGAGAAGATCTTTGGAAACCCCAAACTGCCGTCTTGGTACACCATGCCTTTTCCTGAATCAAACATACAACAAGATCTACATACACCTGAGGGTGTATGTAGGGTGTGAGCCAAAGCCCAGTATGATGCCACCCAAATAAAAGGATTACATTATATTACATTTAAAGACAACTAAACATGCACATTTATGTAAAGGCTTTTAAAACATTTCTAGGAAATTTTTTTGAAGGAAAACCATTTCACGACAAATTGCTTCAAAAAAGAAAATATAAAAAAAACACGAGGTCCACTATATGTTGATGGTTAGCACCACATCATATAAGCATTATTTCATAGTAGAGAACTATGGGTAAATCCCTACGGTCAATCTAGCTCGAGCGGGACACTAGAACCTCGTACCTCAGTGAAACATGGCTTAGAAACCATGATTAACAGTCTTCTCATGCATGAGCCACTATGAGGGGAAACCCCATACACCTAGTGGTCTCCAATCATAATCATAGTTTAGTTAGTGTTTCAAGTGTCAATCCTACTATATTAATTTAGGACGAACCACTTCCAAGACATCTAGCATACTAGAACTAGTTATCCCACCTAGATACCTGGGATTCCCTTGTGATCAATCCCATTTCACATATTACACAAGTCACCACATTCACAAATCATTACAAAGAAACCACCCCTTATTATGAGTAAAGAACCTTCCATTTTACACACACCTAACCATTTAAAAACACACTTTAACATAACTTTCACATTTCATAAAAGAAACCTATTTGGAAATGTTACAAGAAAATCACACAATTAATTCCAATTACTTCTAATAGGTTAAGCCCGTTCAAAATCTATACATAATCCAAATTCATTTCACAACATGTTTCCCATAATTTACCCAATCCAAAAATCACATTTCAAAGTGCACAACAAGGCTAACATGACAAAAATAATTAATTTCATTTGAAAACCCCACATTTTGATACATTCACACATCAAGTGCCTTTGAAAAACACATTTCACTTTTCTCAAACAATTTATTGAACACTTCCAATAATTTCCACAATAATGCACCCATAAAAGCATGACCATTTCTTTTAGAAATTCCAATTTCATTATATATGCATTTCAAAACATTTCTAAAACATATATCACACCACAAAATTTAACTATAGAACATGAATAAATACAAAAATAATCATATTAAAAACATCTAAAAATGTTAAGGCATGGAACCACCTACCTCGAACCAAAAAGATTCTAAAAAATGACGTGAAACCCCATCTTCACTACCACAAAACCCAAGTAAGGAAATACCTAAATAAATACATGAAGATAAAACCCTAACAAACAAGATCTAACCCTAAAAATGGCAACCTACCTACTAGAGAAGCACAATCCCAAGGAAGATGAATCTAAACCCTAGAAAAGTGTATGAAAACATGAGGGGATAGACTTACTTGGAGTTTCTTTGAAGAAATTCCATCAAAATCACCCAAAATTGAGGTATAAGTGAGCCATGGAAGGGGAATGAGGCACCTAGGGTGGAGGAGGCTGAGGGAGGAGGAGAAATGGGGTTTAGGGGTTAAAATCAGGGAGATAGAAAAAATGGGATTTTTTTAATGACCTAGATAGGCTGCACTGTTAGTCCGCACATTTTTTCAAACCATGTGACCGTCTCTACCGAGGAAGGCACCTATCATATGGTTAATCCAAAAAATCTGAATTACCATGTGGAAGTAATGCAATCTCTTTTGGTTGACACCCCGACCTACCACACACTTTCTAGGCCGAGGTACATGACAATGCACTGGCTGTGTGATAGGTTTTGTCTCACCCAGACACCTACTACACAGTTACATGTGTAGGGTGAACAATTACTACTAACCATGCGCCGTGGTATTTTAACCCAAAAACTCCATTTTTTCTTGAAAATTAGAGGGGGAAATTAAGGAAAAGAACCAAAATAAAAATAACCAAAGAGAATACCACAAAATTAATCCCATCACACTAGGTTCATGAGAAAATAACCTAGAGCTTAACCCAACCCTGAATAAAGGGTGAATCCAAAAAACTGAGTGCGATAATTATCCCCACCATAATGCTTTCCGCCCCAAGAAATCCATTATAAGTTTGATCCGAAACAAAAACTGATACTCATTTATATCTTTAGGAGACTCCCAACGAATGTCAAATGATAAGAATACAAGCACACTACAAACAAGAAAATAGGTTTACAAGTTGAACTTGGGAGGCCAAAATGGTCTCTCTAATATTTTCCACCCACCCCAAAAGATAAAAAAACTACTGTTGATCGATCTAAAAGGAATAGAACTTCTACGACACACAATCCAACCCCTTGAGCCAAAACACCCAAAAAATTACCTAAAAAAACATATGACCTACCTGATATTGGAAAACGAATCCAATCCATATCTCAATGAATACCCCTAACCTTACAACAAAAAAACTACTGGTAACACTCCAACCATAACACTTACTCAAGGGAAGAACCTAGAATAATGTGGTTTCATACGATACCATCCATTACCCAACCAACTCCAAAGAATAAACTGAATTACCAACACATGGAGTCCAGAACAGACTCCCCACCACTAGAAATAAGCTAACGCTGATTTAATCTATAAGAATTTACACAATACCCATGAATGGTCTCTCCACCATAAGAACTAACTAGCTGAACCAACTAGAAAAAACCGTTTAGAGAAACCTGACATGGTCCAACTTAGGGACTTTTCGCACCAACCAACATAGGTTGTTGTAAGAAATACAACATAGACCAAACCCCAACCACAAGGGGTCTGATAGAAGGAAATATAAACCATACGAGAGACACTATGTGGTTCAATAATCCTATGGGAATTACCATCCTCATATGAGCCCAACTGAAACTAATATATACTCACAAGGATGGCCACACATGGACAACAACACAAAGATTCACATCCACTAGGGCACAAGCACTAAGTTTCATGAAATTGAGATAACCACACCTAATTATAAACAGGGAGAAACTCTTCCACCCACGTGGTTCATAATGAGGAAACAATTCCCCCAAGTCCCTTTCCACCAAAAAGGACCATTCAGAAAGAAACAACACCCAAGAGACTTAAACTGTCTCCATCTTTCACACCGAGGACAGAAGTTGGACCCATATCCCTTACATCCCTGGGGGTTCCTAACTATGCACCAGCATTACTCTGGGACCTATGAGTAGAGATCTAATGATTGATGCATCTCTTGCCTCATAGTCAGGCATTAAAGACCCCCAGACAAAACCTCTCCTTCTTGTTCCACTAGTAACCACACTGTGATCCAGACAACACCAAAAGAACCTAACACACCCCGAAACTCACTTTTCCTTAACATAGAACTTCACCAAGACAAGGGATTGGAATATGCACATGAATTATCCCTTCTCACCTAAATCAAGTAACTATAGAAGAAAGAACATACAGAATAAATATCCATACAAAATAGATAATTTTTGATTTTTTGAAAGAAGAACATACTTATGTTAAGACAGATGTTCTTGAGATGTTTCACAACATCCACCCCTGCATTTAAAAGTGAAAACCACACCATATGATGTCACCAAACAAAACCATTACAACCTAATAATCCTTACAAGTAGGGGGACTTTAAACCAAGTCTCAGACAACACATGATTTCCATAAATGGCCATAACAGCCTCTTACGACCAGACTTGTGACACTAGTGGCCTAGCACGAACCCTTACATAAACAAAACTAATGAAATATTTGAAGGCCCTTTAAAAAATCATCTAGCACAAACAGCTTTATATTGCTTTCTAATTTTCGCACTATATTTCCCTTCACTACTTCTAGACAGGACCTTAAGGCTTAAAGGTGTCAAACTTCATCTTTGACGAATCAAATTACTCAAGGAAACTCAAGATTATTTCAAATCTTCTCACACCCACTCTCCCACTGTGAGAGGGTCTGTTTATTTGAAAAAGGAGAGGTGAATTTAATTTCCAAAACTCAAGAAGAAATTCTTTATGTTGATCAACTAAAGGGTCTTCTAATGGCGAATCACCCATGGTTGTACTTCATTGATTCTCTATGGGGGTGTACACTTTAAAATAAGAAAAAACGAAGACCCAATAAAATTGATATATTAGCCAAAAAGTACCAGGAACAAACACCAAACACACAAAGGAAACCACCATAAGAATCCCTGAAACACTTCTTAAAAGAAACCACTAACCATCACTTCAAACCATCTTACTGATTAAACAAAAACTTGAAACACTATTAAAAAAATAGTGTATTTCAACTTAAGTTACCCTACATGAAATGATCCCAAAACACAAAGAGACACACCACATAATCATTGGTTACCAAAACATCACATTTCATTTTAGAAGAATTTTTGAAAAGAAAACAATCTTGGTGGGTTGAACACACACCAATGATATCCTATAGAGCCTCACACATTCATATTCCCATTCCAAATCGGGCAACCCTTCACTTTCCACACATATCCTATGAATTTGGTCACTCATGGAAATGCTAAAGGTTAAAATAAAACTCTTTCACTTTTCAAAACCATACTTTCAACCCACATTTCCATTTCAAATTCCATAAATCATTTTTTAAAAAATAGATAACCACAAGGCTCAAAACCTATTTTAATCTTCAGAAAACATTTTTATAAAACACCAACCATTCAAATAAAAACCCACTTTCAAACTTTACACATCAATTAAAAAAACTTTATCTCATTTCAAAACATTTTTAGTTTCACATCAAACCCACTTTATCTATAACAATTTAATTAAAAACTCATCTCTTCTCATTTAACAAAAGTTTCCAAAACCCTTTTGAAAATAAATCTCCATTTTCGAACATCCAATTTTCAATAAACCATAATTTTTTATCATAAAAATCAAATATCATTGGAATCATTCTCATTTTACACACAATACATTTTATAAAAATCCATTTTTATAAAGTTCCCTTCAAATAATTCTAGAAACTCATTTTTCATCTTTCCAAAACAAAACCATTTCCAATTTAAAAATAAAGTTTCCATAATTCCAAACAAAAAGGTTTTCAAAATGATTTCCAAAACCCAAATAGACACATGACACATCTCAGAGGGGGAAAATAGTAATGATGGATAACTCAGACATATGGTTGACAACCATACACCAATCACACCACCATCACGAAGAGTGTTCTAGGACCATGTCCTTGGCTCCACATGGATTTCTAGGCCCTGTGATCTCACTGAGACCATTTTCCCAACTCCCATTTCATTTACCAAACAGCAAACAACCCCAAGAAGCAACCATACTAGATAAAACCCAACTTCTCCTGGTAACTTGAGTCCCGTCACGAGGTGCGTTGGCCAGGAACCTTACTCATAACCAAAACATTAAGTCTCTAAAATCCTAACTCTAGTCTAACCAGAATCATCCCCAAGGAACATGATCCTAAAGAGAATTCCTATATCTGATACCATTTTCTCACAAACCAATCTAGGTCACCATATGAATCGACTCCTGATCCAGTCCATAGCATGGACTGAAGGGAATTCTCGATCCCCATGGGCTAGAAACTAGTGCCCAGATATCAATCACATGACATGGGAATGATTTTACCTGTTCACATAAATGTATTTTTTTATAAATATACCAAATTGGAAATCAAAAACCAAACATGGTATAACAACTTATCGTACTTAATGTTTACAACTTAGAACAAAACCCCAAAAATACTAGAAAAAATGGGACTAAAACTTCATCCCAAACCTCTTTGTAACGATAGGAGAAACATCCTCAAGCCACCACCACCAATATCTATAAGATAAGACCTTTGAAAACCCCAAACCAACATCCTGGTACACCATGACTTTTCCTAAATCAAACTTACAACAAGATCTACATACACCTGAGGGTGTATGAAGGGTATGAGCCAAAGCCTAGTAGGATGCCACCCAAATAAATGGATTCCATGATATAACATTTAAAGAAAACTAAACATGCATATTTATTTAAAGGATTCATTACTAGAATATGGTGTTTTCCCAACGGTAATATACCAATGGTTTCTTCAAACCATTTCTATATTGTAAAAGAAGGCAACATTTTCCAACGGTTTGAAGAAACCATTGGAAATGCCTAAGATCTCCCAATAGTTTTCCAAAAACGTTGGGAAATAAATATTTTCTATAAGATATACCAATGGTTTATCAAAAATGTTGGTAAAGAGAGGATTTTAAAATGGTTTTTAAAAATCTTTGAGAAAGTTTTCCCCCAAATACCCAGCGCCCCAACTCCCACTCGGCCCGATTGTAGACCTAATCCAGAGCTCCTCCCGAAGTCTTCTCAGCTGTGAAACTACTTCTACCCATAGATACATCTTCAATATAACAAATTTTTATTTCTACACTTCACTCTTTTTTTCCTATTTTCTGTTTTGATTTTGGATAAATTAGAGTTCATGCTGTCTTTGGAGTACCGAACACTTTAGTTTCTTTTATGTTTTTTTGTTCTACACTTAAATCATGGTAAAGGGTTTGTTTAGTGGGATTTGTTTAGTGCAGGGGGTAAAGGGTTTGATTTATGTTTTTTGAACTTTAGTTTAGTTGAAAATTGGATTTGAATTTTAGTATTGGTTGGATGATGGATTGGAATTGTGAAAACCCCAACCCCCACCCCCCTAGACACCTCCCACCCCTTGGAAAACCCCCACCCCTAGACCCCCCCATTGGACAGGTCTCCACCCCCTCAACCCCCACCACCTGGACACCCCCACCCCTTGGACAGCTCCCTCCCCCCACCCTCCCTGGACACCCCTCACCTCCCATGGACAGCCCACCCCTTGGACACCCCCACCCCCTTGACACCCCCACCTTTGGAAAACCCCTCCCCCACCCCCCTGGACACCCCCACCCTTTGGAAAACCCCCTCCCACTACCCCTGGACACCCCCACCCCCACCCTCCCTAGACACCCCTCACCCCCATGGAAACCCCCAACCCCCTTGGATAGCCCCCCCACCTCCACCACCCCTAGACACCCCACCCACCTGGACACCCTCCACCCCATTGGACAACCCCCACCCCACCCCCCTCAGACAACCCCCCTGGACACCGCCGGACCTCCTAGACACCACTGTACCTCCTAAGTGGTTGACCCAATTTTTAAATTGGAATTAACAATGTAGTTGATTTCCCCTTTACCCAAATAAATTTTCTAAGTGACCCACAGAGACTTATAAATTGAATTTGTCATGTTTTGATAAATTGAATTTGTCATGTTTTGATAAATTGAATTTGTCATGTTTTGATAAATTTAATGGGTTGTTTGGAATAAAATGGCTAATGCATGATAGTTTGATTTTGTTAATGAATAAAATGATTTTAAATAAAATTACCCTAAGAGGGGATGCAGGAGGGGTAGGGGGCTGTCCAGGTGTGGGGGGATATCCATGTGGGGGGTGGGTTGTCCAGGGGGGTAGGGGGGTTGGAGGGGGGTAGGGGTGGCCATAGGGGTGTGGGGTAGGGGGGTATGGGCTGCCCCAAGGAGGGGAGTGGGCTATCCAGGGGGTCAGGGTGGGGTGTCCAGGTGGGGGAGGGGGGTGTGGGGTGTCCAAGGAGGGGGGTGGGTTGTCGAGGTGGGGGGTGTCCAGGTGGGGGGGGGGGGGGGGCTGTCCAGGTGGGGGGGATTTAGGGGAGGAGGGGTGTGGGATGTTCAAGGAGGGGGTGGGCGGTCCTGGGGGGGGTGTCCAAGTGGGGGAGGTGGGTATGGGCTGCCCAAGGAGGGGTGTGGGCTGTCTAGAGGGGTCAGGGTGGGGTGTCCAGGTGGGGGAGGGTGGTCTGGGGTGTCTAGGGAGGGGGTAGGATGTCTATGTGGGGGGGGGGGGGTGTCTATCCAGGTGGGGGGGATGTCTAGGTGGGGGGTGGGATGTCCCGGTGGGGGTGGTTTGTCCAGGTGGGGGGGGGGTGTCCAGTTGTGTGGGGGGGGGTGTTGGGTAGGGGGTGTGGGATGTCCAAGGAGGGGGTGGGATATCCTGGGGGGGGGGGGGGTGGTATCCACATGGTGGAGGGGGTATGGGCTGTCCAAAGAGGGGGGGGGTGTTGTTCAGTGGGGTGTGAGGGGCGTGGGCTGTCCAGGTGGGGGGGGGGACTGTTCAGGGGGTCTGTCGGGGGGGGGGGGTATAGGGCAGGGTGTGTGGGTTGTCCAGGTAGGGGATGGGCTGTCCAGGGGTGGTGGTGGGGTGGGATATCTAGGTGGGGGATGGGGGTGTGGGCTATCGGGGGGGGGGGGGGTGATGTTTGTTTAGGGAGGAGGGGGGGTGGGTTGTCCAGGTGTGGTGGGGGGGTGTCCAGGTGGGGTGGGGGGCTATCCAGGTGGGGGGGGGGGGTGCAGGGGGGTAGGGGGCTATAGGGGTGTGAGGGGGTGGGGTGGTGGGATGTCTAGGGAGGGGGTTGGTTGTCCACTCTGATACTCTACAAAAAAATTGGAATTAAATATAACCAATGTATAATTGCTTTCACATGTTAAAACTTTTATTGAAGTTCCATACCAACACTCACTCTTACTCTTCCAGAAGAAGTGATCTCTGCAAAGAAATCTCACTCAGGTTCTTATCGACTATCCATATTGATCTCATACAAATTTAGTATTCTTACAACTCCATATCACCTAATGATATAACAAGGCTCATACTCCTATGAGTAGTGTCCCATCGAAACATGGCTCATAAAATTCAATCCACGTATGATTTTTGGTTGTGTGTTTACAATTGGGTGTGTTGTGATTTATATGTATGATATTCATGGTTTACACCAACAATATTATCAGTCATCTATAATAGGCTTGAAATCATGCTACAATTGGATAAGGATTTGATTTTACGACCCTAGTTTGGGGGTGGACCACCCCCACCCCATGGACAGCCCCCACCCCCTTGGACAACCCCCACCCCCTGGACACTCCCACCCCCTGGACAACCCTACAACCCCCATGGACAGCCCCTCCACCCTTGTGGACAGCCCGCCCACCCCCCGTGGACAACCCGCTCACCCCCCTGAACACCTTGTACCCTCCCTGGATAGTCTTGCCACCCCCATGGATAGCCCGTCCACCCACCCCATACCCCCTATTTTCAATATTTTAGTTTTCTGTGCCTTAGTGTGCTTTACAGATGCTAAATAAAATTCATGAGAAAATCATACACATGTGTTTGCAGCTTTATCATGCTTTTTACATTGTTGGTGTATATATTCTTAATTGATGTAGCCAAACCATGTTGGTTATTTGGTGATTTTATTGAATGATTTATGAATGGTTAATATTTTGGTATTTCATATGGAACCATATGATGTACCCAGATCTTTTAAAAAATTACAACTCTACAAACCAAAAATAAAAACCCCCATCAGCCTCAACCATTCCACTCTTATTTAAATCCCTCAACAAAAATGAGGGTGTACTTTACACATGCTCTCCATCCCACTTCTATCCTATTATTCAAGGCATTTTCCCTTATGATTTGAGGTTAGATATCCTTAGGTTAGAGTTTTCTCATTCTATTCTTCCATCTCCCTCTCCCTTCATTATTTGTTTCTCCCCATCCATTTTTATACATCATCCTGGCCTAACTATTGGAGGTGAATCGATTCTAATGTTCTTTGACACTTGTTATATGATGTGAAAAGTGGTTCTTAGACCTAGTTCCTTATGTAATCAAGAGTTAATCACTTCTAAACAAGGATGAGGTAGGTATTTCAATTTTTTTCTATTTTAAAATAACATTTTCACTATTAATCCTCTATAAATTTTATTTAGGTTTATATCCCTTATGGTTGAACTTGTAAATAATATTTT